>CAUYRH010043790.1:0-15682 GCA_963574655.1 Perodicticus potto | reverse complement strand
CAGCCATCATTGTTGTTTGGCAGGCCTGGGCTGGATTCGAACCCGCCAGCTCAGGTGTATGCCTTAGCCGCTTAAGCCACAGGCGCTGAGCCTATCATCATTGTTTTCATATTTGCTGTGTATTACTAAGATAGGTCAAACCTTTTTTATCAAATTTTATTATAAAATATTTGTCCTAAATGCAGTATATCTTTATTTTACTTCATCTGATAAAATGTTTAATATTTACTGCTTAGTTACAAAACATAAAATTATATGGAAACTTTCAGACTTAATTTCTAGCATCCCACATCTTTCATTCAACAGTAAAATATTGATTATATTATTATTAAAACATAATTATTATTTTCTACTTGATATCTAATTATTCCTGAAAGCTAAACATGGAAGTTTAATACATAAACATGAAGAGTAATCAAAAATATGATACCTTTTGTTACATTTGCCATTTCCTAAATACTTTTCTTGAGTTACATATTTTATTGCCTCATTATCATTTAACTAATGATAAATAGCATATTTTATCTTGTTTTGTAACTTGTAAAAATGGATACATAAATTTTATTAAATAATTAGTAGTTTATCTTAATACTTTTAAATATTCCATTTTATAAGATTTGTTTTATAACTTATTTGTGTACTTATAAAAGTAAAGGTTCTCAGAAAGAAGTTTGATATGCTTACTTGTAAAATAAAATAAAGGAAGACCTCAGACAAAAAATCATTGATTTCTTTTAATGATTTAGCTAAACAATTTGGTTAACTGGTAGATATTTTCCATAAATAAAAAGAACTAACTTTGAAACCCAAGATTTTGCCAAATTTGTATTCAATGCTGCCACAGCTGGGATTCTCCAAAGTCAGGTGAAATCCAGGGAGTGGTCCTTTATTTGGAATCAATACCTGCGGAGGAGATGGGAGGGAATAGGGTTGGGCCAGGGAAGAAGTTGAACGGTGATGCAGATTTGTCTATTAATATCTGCACAGAGAGTTTTGGGGGTAAAAAGTGTCTGCCAAAGTTGGGGCATCTTAACACCCCTGCCTGGCTCAGAGACCAAATAAGGGCTGCCCTGGAAAGCAGGTGTCATCCAGCATGGTGGCTCTCTGTAACTAAGTCAGTCCCTAATGGAGCTGGCAGCTGGGGGTGTTGTATGAACCATGCTGCCCACAGCTAGGCTGCAAGCCCTGCCTGAAAGGAGTTATGAATCTCTATGTCCACCAAAAAAAAAGCACATGGCAAAATAAAAGCATTTAAAAAAATTGTTTGCAAAGACAGCAACAAAGATGTGAACAATAAAATTCCATTTTCCTAATTCATTATGAGCATGTTTGGTTAAACAAGGCACCTCTAATGAAAGACTCTAATCATAGGAACCTGTAAATCAGAAAACTTCCAACTAGAAGAAGAGATTCAGCAGAACAAGAAGTTATAGACATTACAACTGTAAGAGGATTTTGGTGGGTCACAGCTGGTTCTGGGCTATATGAGTCCAAGTACAAAGATCCGAGAGAGGACTTTGGGCATGAAGGGCTTTGCCCAACTGGCAACCAACAAAGAAAAGGGTATCTCAGCCCCACCACTGAAGTGGACTGAATCCTGCCAACAGCTTGAATGAGTTTAGATACAGACTGATACCCTGAACTTCTCATCTGATCAAGCCTTTCATTTTGGTTTGGAAAGACCCAGAGCAGATTATCAAGCTGACCTACCCTATACTTAGATATCTGACCCACTGAAAATGTTAGATAATGAATGGGTGTTATTTTAACCTGCTAAATTGCTGCTAATTTATTACACAACAATAGAAAATTGATGAGAAATCCAAATTATCTGCAAAGTCCTGCAATACCAAGTCTTGACTACTGCTCTAACTTTATCTTCCAGCACTGTTCCCTTATCATGGTACACCACTCTGATTTCTTCATTCTGGTAATTGCCTTCTGACTTCCCAGAGCTCCCTAAATCTGATCTCCCCGAGTATGTTTATGTTTAATATTCCCTCTGCTGTCTGGGATATGTAACACCCAATACTTTCAAATGATTTACAATTTCTCTCACTAAATACCCCTTCCTTCCCACCCAGCAGGGCATCCCACTTTTCCCTGTCCAAAGCAGGACATTTCTTTTCCATCAAATTAGAATCTTCTGAAAGAAGGGCTCTACCTAGGGTGAAACAAGTAACTCACAGAATAATTAGTCTAATGTTTTCAGCCCTCCTTTATATGTGAAGGCATGAGGCATGCACTAAGTTGTAACCATCAGTAGTGATAAACATGCTTTGATTTCTTTTTCGTTGATACACAATAGTTTTATATATTTCTAGGATACATGTGATATTCTGACACATGCATACAAAGGTGGAATGGTAGTTCCCAGAGACTGGGAATGGTAGAGGAAGGAGGAGGGATTAGGTGCAAAAAATAGAGTTAGATTGAAGTAACAAGTTCTAGTATTCAATAGTATAGGAGGGTGACTATAGTTAACAATAACTTAATGTATATTAAGCCAGAAGAGATGATTTGAAAATTTTCCAATACAAAGGAATAATAAATGTTTAAGGGGATGAATATACAAATTACCAAGATGTTTGATTTCTTTACCCTCTTTTCTTTCAATCTCAGGAACTGCAAATGCCTTTTAGGGGCCAAGGAGAGTCCTCTATGTGATGTGAATGTAAGACAATGAGAATGATGAGAATTGTATTGCTCTGGAAAATGAGTATTCTGCCAAAAGACGTTTAGATGCAATTTTAAAATAACAATGCTCTGTTGCAAGGCATGTCCTTCAGGCCACTTTTGCTACATGGAAATTTCTAAATTTGATGCTTAAGTTCATCTCTTGCTTCACAGAGAACATCTTAAATTTCAGTCTTGACTAAAGTAGTGGAAGTAGAGAAATGAAATTATAAGGTATAGGCTCGGCACCTGTAGCTCAGCAGCTAGTGTGCCAGGCACATACACCAGAGCAGGTGGGTTTGAATCCAGCCCAGGCCTGCCAAACAACAATGACAACTACAACCAAAAAATAACCAGGCATTGCGGTGGGTGCCTGTAGTCCCTGCTACTTGGGAGGCTGAGGCGAGAGAATCTCTTAAGCCCAAGAGTTTGAGATTGCTGTGAGCTATGATGCTGCCACACTCTACCCAGGATGACAGCTTGAGACTCGGTCTCAAAAAAAAAAAATTCTAAGTATAGATTGTAAGCACCCTGATGGCCAAGAGAGCTTGGTATTATTTTAATAAAAATTAAAAGTAAATCTTAAGAAAGGAAACCTCACCTATTTTGTCAACAGCAAAGAATAATAGAGGACCTCAAGGCGGGCAATTAACAGTGCGTCTTACACCAATAATCTGTCATTCCATTGAGTATGTGAGAAAATTCAACTAAAGAGCAATCAGGAGTTTGACTGCTTCAGTAATGGTCAATTGATCACTATTTGAGTTACAAAAGTTCTTTTACAAATAAATCCACTATTTAGAATTTGTTATGTATTTTACCACTGGGTGAATATTTTAAACAGTACTTACATTCCTAGTCTACAGACCAAATGAATTTCAAACAGACTGTTAACCAAAATAGGGGGTTGTTATTTTGCTACGTTATGAATTAAACAGGTGTCAGTGGTAAGCCTTGGAAGTAGTCATTATTTGCAAGATTTTTATAGAAGAAATTTCACTGCAGTAACTCAGGAACATAATTTAATATATTTGACCACAGAAAATATGTTTTAAATCATAATGTACTAGTGGAACACTCATAGGGGGTCAGGAAATACCCCAGTCATCAACTTCTCACAGGAAGACTATGAAAAATATGTTGATGAGAGTTGCTTGTCAGATTTACTACACTAAGGGAGAACACCACCATGAAAGAGTCTTGTGTTTCAGAAGGGAAAATTTTAGGGAAAAAGATGCACTTAGAAGGCTTTAGGATCTGAACTGGGTAGTTTAATGACATGTGTTGAGATTTGGAAGAATTTATGACCTAATAGTTTTGGATTGGTTGGCAACAAGAAAGTCTTGAAAAATGCACTGATACGTGACCTATTTAATCTTAGTCAGTAAAACAAGTTGATTCAGTCATATCATCCAAGAGCAAGTTATCTACTGGACAAATAGCTGAGTTGTCTTTGCCTGATTTCATCATTGTTTAGTACCAAAATGGAAATTATGTTAGACCCAGGAAACAGAACACTATATCTATTTTTATTCTCATTTTTGTAACACATGCTGAGATTAAATAGCAAATAGTCTTGCACTGATTTTTTACTACAAAAATATAACAGAATCTAATATATGTTTTACTCTATGGTAAGACAAAAGTAGCAAAATATAGTTTTATTAAGAACTATGTTAGAGTTTTCCAGGGAATTGGAACCAAAGGCATGTATACAGAGAGATATACAGAAAGAGATTTTTTATGAGGAATTTATTTATTATTGGCTAGTGAGATTATAGAGGCTAGGAAGTCCTATGACCTGCTATCTCCAAGCTCTGGAACCAGCAAATCCAGGGTTGTGGTTCCAATGAAGTTTGAAGGCCTAAGACCCGGGGGATCCAATAATGTAAGTACTTGTATGAGTTGGAAGGAACAAAATTCTGGAGTGCTGATGTCTGAAGGCAGAAAAAGATCGATGTCCCAGATCAAGCAGAGAAAGCAAATTCACCTTTCCTCCACATTTTTGTTCTATCTGGGTCTTCAAGGGATCAGATGATGCCTATCCACATTGGTAAGGGCAGATCTTTTTTCCTTCTTTACTGATTCAAATGCTAATCTCCCCTGGAAACACTCTCAAAGACACACCCATAAGTGATGTTTTACCAGCTGTCCCTTACGCCCAATCAAGTTGGCACATAAAATTAACTATCACAAAACTCTTCTCAGAAAAATGTATTTAATGTGATTTCCTGCAACTTTGCTTGAGATATACCATTTTTAAAAGGATGAATTACTACATAAGGTGTGAATAAGAACCTTACATAAGTATATTATTATTCTGACATATATTTTCATACTTAGATGAACAAAAATTTTGTTAATATCTGTTTCCCCCACAAATCTCTTAGTTAACCTTAAACAAGATATTAGTGTTTCACATATACAGTTTGAAAGAAAGTGGATGGAACAAGAGCTTTTTCTCTCTGAAAGCTGTGAGCATCATTAATTATGCATTGATAAAAGCTTTATTCTTCTTTATAAGGCATAAGTGTGGAACACAGTATTCTTGCAGCCCAAAGTCCATATCTCACTTTCTAGGGTGACCAGAAGCAACCTTCCCTCTTGGGACCAACATTTGCTTAAACTCCCTATGTGCTAAATGATTATCAAAAGAAAGTCTCTTCTAGGTCATTTGTGTAACTGTCCCAAATTTTCTTCAAATTAAACTCTTTAATACAACTATGTGATGCAAACATTTCTTATTGTCATTTATCATTAATAATAATAATTAGCATTTGTATAGTATGGTATAATTTACAAACTATTTTAAAAGAATGTTTTCAAACTCCTTAAAGTTTGACAACCTATCACAGAGTAGAAAAAAGCAAGTTTGAAAATGCCCCTTTCTGATGTCCTTGTTCCTTGCACCCAACAAAATGCCAAGTACTCTAAAGTATTTTATTTATGGTCCAGTGCAATAGCTCATGACTATAATCCTAGCACTATGGAAGGCCTAGGTTGGCAGATCACATATGGTCACAAGTTCAAGACTAACCTGAGCAAGAGTGAGACCCCATCTCTACTAAAAATGAAAAACTGAGGCCAGAAGATTGCTTGAACACAAAAGCTTGAAGGTTGCTATGAGGGCTATGATGCCATGGCACTCTACCAAGGGTGACAAAGTGAGACTCTGTGTCAGAAAAAATTTTAAAAAAAGATTTGATTTATTGCCTACACACAGCATACTCGGATATGTCTCCCATCTAATCCTTCCCTCTGAGTCCTATTTCATACTCCCAGATGTTTACTTGGTATTTTTCCCAACACAATTTTAGCTCCCACCAAACCTCTTTCCCCTCCAGATTTTCTTAGCTGAGGAATGGCTGGAACAGGAGTCATCCTGGGTACCCTCCTCTCCTTCAACCTCATACCCAATCCATCAACAAGTTGTGTTGATTGTGCCTCCTAAAGATTTGCTAATTCCATTTACTCCTTTTCTTTCTAACTCCCACTATGTCATCTAAGATATAATGATCTACTTCCTGGACCACCAAAAACACCTCTATGTTGGTCCTACCACATCAATATGCAATAAAAATACTGATGTTCCTCATAGACACGTGACGTGTCATCATTTCAATCCCTGTTGTAACTGTGGGACCTGGCATGTACTAAGGTTGGTAGGTCTTTTGAGAGATGAGCATAACTAAAATACAAGCACAATGGGCTTATGTATTGCCTTAGTGCAGGGTATGCACTTCTCATCTCTCATGCTCCATCACATTCAGCCCTAAACTCATTCTTTAGGATGTTAATGTCTAAAATTAACCACTTGAAGTCCATTTCTTTGGCTTAGAATTTGCCACATTATGTTATAGAATAAATAAATTCTGAAAAAGTAATTTAGCTTTGTTAATAATTGATTTTTTTAGACTATACTTGTTAATCATTTGTTCTGTAGATTTAAATTATCATGATTCCAGTCTTTGCTCTACCCCTTGACTGTGATTGTTACCAAGTCCTGCAATCATATAAACCTCAATTTTCTTAATTGGAAGACAGGTAGTGTTTCAAACTACATTTTAGATTGTTGAGTACTTTACATTAATAAGGAAAACACATTTTAATGTAACCAAACGGAAGACCTGCTGCATAGCATATCCCATATTACATATTGGGCATTTTTTTTTCTTTTTGATTCACTGTTGTTTCTTAGCAATGAACACAAGGCCTGACATAAGGAAGTTACTCAGAATAATTCAAGAATTGGTAAATGCTAAATTATATGCTCTTGTAATTTTCAGATACTGGCTTTGCACAGAAACATAATAAAGAAAACAGTGAACATGAGTACAACTGGAGAGGGTACAAAAGAAGCAAAGAACAGAACTGAAAGAAAGAGGCCACATATAGCTGCGTAAATAGCATCCATTTCCCACAGTTTCTAAGGACTCCAGAAATAGAATCAGAAACACAATGTCCTGTGTTTACTCTAAGTATGATCTGCTCCTGTCATTTTCTCCTATGCTAGATTTTTGCCTCATTGTTTATTTGTTTTGACACAAACAGTAGCAATATGGCAAGAAAAATATTGTGCAATACAGGCAGAAGGCTGTCAATTTTTTTAAAAAAATACAGCTCCAAAGATTACAGAACCATCAGCTCAGCAGCTCAATCACCACGTACCTCTCCTCACTCTCTGCATGTCTTTCTAATTTTGTCAAGAGTTGTTTACCTTAAGGAAAAAGAAAAGGAAGATCATATTGTGACCAATATGCTAAGTAAACAGTGATAGCTATCTAGTGATCTGTGAGCTGAATTGTCTCAGGCAGGACCTATGGGTCAAGATTAGCATGCTGGATTTATATATTTAGGAATAGAAACAACACAAGTGATTTTTCATTACCATAGCTTGACAGCATGACACATTGGACAATTTTTATGCAGTGTATTAGAATAAACAGGGTTACTTGTTTCCCATGTTAAATAGGAAACAAGAATGAAACAGGGGAGGTAAAAAAGGTATATCTAAAAGAAAGATTCTTACAAACAATTTAACATTATAAAACCAGGAAATGTTTCCCAGAGTGTGCAAGGAAGACCACCTGCATCAGTGTGATAAGTTTATGCTTCATCCTGACTGAGCTACAGGGTGCCCACACATTTGTTTAAACATTATTTGTAGGTGAAACTTGAGATATGATTCATCCCGAGGCAAACTTCCTTTCCAGCTGTAAACCTGTGGAACCAAACATACTTTCAACTTCCAAAATACAATGGTGTGGCAGGCATTACTGGTAAAAATAGAAGTAAAAATGGAGGATAGAATGGTGGTTCCCAAATCCAAAACATAGTGAAATTCCTCTTTGCTCCCCTCTTGTCTTTCTGTGCCCTAACTGAAATCATCATTAATATCCAGATTTCTAACATGCACTTTAAAACTGTACTCATTACACAGTTCCTAAGTTGCTTCCATATTTTTAGGTATTTAGCAGCACCCCACCTCTCTGAATCAAAATTTATATTAGTCTGCTTGGGGTATTATCTCAAAATACCATAGACCAGTGGTTCTCAACCTTCCTAATGCCCCAACCCTTTAATACAGTTCCTGTGGGTCTCAACCCACAGGTTGAGAACCACTGCCATAGACTGTTGGTGTTACTGGGAGAGAATAAATGTATTTTGCATATGAATTTAGTGGGGACAGAGTTAGAATGCTATGGACTGAATTTTTTCTTCCCAAAGTTCATATGCCAAAGTCCTAACCCTTAAAGTGTCTATAATTGAATATGAAGCCTTTGGGAGATAATTAAGTTTGAATAAAGTCTTGAAGGTGAGGCCCTAATCTAACAGGACCATTGTTCTTATAAAAAACAGAAGTGACATTAGAGATCCTTGCATGCACACACAGAAGGACATGTGGATACACATCTGCGAGCAAGAAGGCAGCTGTCTGCATGCCACAAAAAGAGCCCTCACAGGAGAACCAAATAGGTGAGCTTCTGATCTTGGACTTCCCAGCCTCCAGAACTGAGAGAAATAAATTCCTTTTGTTAATCTAATCAGTTTTAATATTTTTTTTTTTACAGCAGTTTTAGCTGACTAAGACAATCAAAATAACCTTTTTGTTAAAATACAAATTCCTGGGTTCCATCCCAAAAATATGGTATTAGTATCTGTGGGAAATTAAGCCACAAATCCAGGAATCTGTATTCTAATAATCTCCCCAGGGGCTTCTCTCATACTTTAAAATTTAAAAGAAACTGATAAAGAAAACTTCTAACTTTGAAGAGTGAAATAAGGCCAGAAACAGTATAAAAGATAGGCTACCAAAACTTCTCACTTTATGGTGGCTTTAGTGACCCAGAAAAATTATTATGACCAAAGGAAATACCTATAGACTTTACTTTTTAAGTAGATACAAATAACCTAATACATACATATTTCTTAACAGATTAGTAACTGTTTAGTAAAGTAATTTTAAAAACTATACTTATTTTGTATCCACAATTACTGACTAATGCCATGTGTATACCTGTTGGGCATTGTATAACTTCCCAACCTTGGATCAGTTTAAACCCTGTCACTCTCATTTCCTGTTACACTTTAACTTTCACATGGTACTTGCTTGTTGATTATAGCAGCCACTGAAAACCTAGCTTCACAAAGAAACGATGTCATTGAAAGGAATGTAATGTAATATAGTGTTGAAACTGTGAATTACCTTCAGCGAGCATTTTACACTGTGTCTGACAAATGTCAAGGATCACCATTTTTCTTAAGTATTTAAACTGTACTAGCAACACCCCTGTGAGTTCATGATCACACCAGGGTGAATTTACAGTTTGGGAACCAATGCTACAGTCATTAACCTGATGGACCCCACAGACTCATACCAATTTAACCCCACCCCTGAATTCCCCAGCAATATTTGCATTTTGATTACTCATCACTATTTACCATTAATCTAAGAATATCTCTTTTCAATAATACTCAATGTCAGCAACTAATAAGTAAGTGAACCAGCTAACCAGTTTACATGGCTCTTGAGATTAAGCCACCATTAGTGAATATAGGAAATATAGGAATATAGGGAAACATGGTCAAAGTGGTTTTGTAAGTTCTGGGGACATAAGAAAAAAGTCAAACAATTTATCATGGTTCCTGGGTCCAAAAAGTTGAGTTTGGGTCAATGAGAAGTCTTATATAGGCTTTACAAAATAGACTAAGCATATATACTCAGATGGCAATTCCTTGACTTTACTAAACCTACAGTGAACATCAATTGGGGTGGTCTCCCAAATTATGAGTCATTATTTTCTAGAAATTGCCCCAGTACTCCAGAGCTCTGTGCTAGATGATCCTACAAATCTAGTCATACTTGATTGACATCAACTCAAGACAAGGCAATGAGATGGTTTTTCTGCATTTACAAATAAAAATAGGCACAGACTGAAGGTTAATGGAACTGGGTCAGCTATTTTGCTCACAGTCGTAATTTGCAGGTGAAGGTGAAAAAACTCAAAGGATGAAAGTAAGAGGATACCTCTTCTGATCACTTCTAGTAAGTTGCTTTTAAAGGTTTTATTTTCCATTTCACATTATCTCTGATCACTTAAGTTTTAGCAAAGAAATGCTTTTGCTTTGCTTTTGCCTATGCAACATGATTAAGTTTCCACTAATTAGGAAATTAGTTATTCCGGGTATCCCTCCAGTCAGTATAAAATGTTGACTCCCCTCAGAGGCCACCAAAGAAAGCTGTGAGTCAAAAAAAGTGAAGTTTTGGCTGGGAGCTGTGGATTGCATGAGCTCAGGAGTGAGAGACCAGCCTGAGCAATAGTAAGAACCTGTCTCTAAAAAATAGAAAAACTGAGGCAAGACAACTGTTTGAGCCCAAGAGCTTGAGGTTGCTGTGAGCTATGACACCATGGCACTCTACTCAGGGTGCCAGAGCGAGGCTCTGTCTCAAACAACAACAAAAGAGAACTTGTAAACTCCCAGCAGCAAAGGAGAACTGTAGGGGCCCCACCCCTAGAGCAGTCTGCTGAGACCTGTGGAAATTGGCAGCGATTGACTGAAGAAATATAGAGTTAACAGCGATGGTAAAGAAAGACAAGAGGCATAATTAAAAGTGTGAACTCAGAGGTCCATTGCCCATTGTGGGATTCCAGCGATGGCCCAGAGCGTTTGCTCCACTCTGATTTTATTGAAGTCTATTTGCCCAGAGGGTAAGATGAGAGAGGGAAAAAAGATGTCAGCAGTTTCTCGGATTGATCATATCAGCTCCTATTGTTGTTATTATTAACCTTAGGGGTAGCCTTCAGAAATCTGAATTTTGAGCCTTGTATTGGGAGAGCCTCCTGCTTGAGGTCACACACACAGATTTCTAGAGAGATGTTAAGCTCCGCTAGTTCCCTGTGGAGTAAAATGCCACAGGAATTAATCTCTGAGGGATGGGTGGGAGGGAGGCATTTTCCTCCCATCACCACCACAGAGGATTTTCCTCTGTGATAAGGGATATAAGCTCTTCTGCCTATATCTCTGAGCTCAAGCTACTTCCTTGATCTCTGCCCCAGACAAATGCAAATCTCTATAGTGGGTATCTGCTTTGCCTGTTTAATGGGCAGGAAATACCCTAGAAGATCTATCTTTTCTAGGACTTGCCATAATCTCTTCTATGGCTATTAGTCTCCTCAGAGTACTCACAGACCCAGCAGGATGTTTGTATGCTGTATCCCCAACAGGCTAGAATCTCAGAAAAGGCAAGCAGCTTTCTAGCAATGGCTAGCTTAAGTATAAACTACCTGACTTTTCTTTCTTCTGACTCATTCAGCTTACTTTTTAGTTTTCCTCTTTTTCTGGGGGTGCTTACCTTTGCCAAGAATGGGGTCTTAGGTCTCCATTCTCCCAGCAGAGAGCACCACTTTGACAGATTCTATATGGAGACATAGAAGGAGGAATTTAGGGAAGAATCTATATAGGGTTTTTGGTTTTGGCTAAAGGGATTTAAGTCATCTCCCAAAGAGGAAAATTGGTTGAACTTGGGCAAAACTCACATCCTAGTTTTTTAGAATTGGTAGGCACAGGGAGGTAAAGATTTTTAGACAATTCTTGATAAACAAACTATTGTCTGATAAAGAAGGTGTTTGCCTAGATAGTTTGGGCAATAGGGTTCTTTGTTAGTATATAACTTTATATTCCTTGGCAGTAATTTCTGGGTTAAATAGTTAAGACATATTGACATATGCTATCCTTAAGCCTCAAAACTAATTTTAAGATAAAGCATTTCACAGAATTGGCTGGGGTGATAGAGTTTGTGATGAGCTGAATTGTGTCCCCCTAAATTTATGCATTGAAGCCATAACCCCCAGTATGACTCTTTGTGAAGATAGGGCCTTTGGAGAGGTAAGTAAGGCTATTCTGAAAGGTGGGGCCCTGTTCCGCTAGGACTAGTGTCCTTATAACAGAAGGAAAAGACAACAGAGTACTCACTCTCTCTCCCTGAGAGAACAAGGGAAAAGTTATGTGGGAACTCAGGCTGCAGGGTGACTTTTATAAGCCAGGAAGTGAGGTTTCACCAGGAACCAACTGAGGGAACATTGATCTTGAACTGTAGCCTCCAGAATATATATTTCTGGTGTTTAATCCACCTATTTTTTGGTACTCTACTATTGCATTCTGAGTACATTAATGCACCCTGAGTACAAAGGCAGATGATAAAACAGAGAGAGAAGAATATGAATAGAACCCAGAGTGAACCCTTGTTGTAATAAGCACTTTGTAAAAGCCTAGTGAAAATTGCCATTACCCAAGAGGCCCACCAGGAACCACTTGAAAGGAAGCATAAGGGTTTCTTTACTAAGCAGAACTTCCAAACATGCTGAATTGCTCATCGAAATAATAGAAGAAAAAAAAAACAAAACAGATTTTAATGCTAAAGAACATCATAAATTGGCTGCAAGAATAAGAATTATAGCCTATATTATTTCATTTCTTAGAATATACTCAGGTAAGTCTTCTCAAATACTTACCTATCTTAGTGTGGTATTATTCCATCATATTCCATCCATATCTGTGGATTCAGGGCTGAGATGTGTGGTATACATCCCTAGAGAATTCTTAGAAGTGTTTAGATGAAGAAAAACTCCACCTATAGACAGTTAAACATTTCTGAGTACTCTGTTGGGGTTTCTGGAATGTTTGGCATCTAACATGGAAACAGTTGCTATTTTGCATCTGACCATAGAACAGTCCTTGCCAGTTGTCTGGAGACTCCAATAGGCTTCCTCTCTCAGCCTTTCCTGAATACTTTGTCAGCAGTAGTCAGCCCAGAACAACAGCAATAAAAATAAATTGACTACTCCCCAGGGGACATATTTGTAGTAGATTTCAGTCATATAATGACAACAGCATTCTGTAAACTTAACATCATGCCTGTTTATGTTTTTATAGGTTCTGTTATTGATTTGTTTATATCCCGTTTGCTTGTTAATGATTTAGAAATATACTGTCCAGTATCTAACACACTATTCTCATACCGACGCGGTCTCTCTTTTGTCTTTATTTGTAGTACTATATAGGATTTCTTATGAAGAATAAGTTGGAGATACAAGTAGTTTATCTTCAGCAGTGATCAAGACGGATATTCACTAGCATATACAAATGGATAGGAAGCAAAACTAAAATGTTGGGATAAACTAGGAATTAATCCATTGCCTCAGACAGGTTATAAAAGTGTTATTAAAGATTTGCTCCAGAAAAAAATGAAAACTGCTATTTCTAATTCTTTCTTGGTTAAATCATCCAAAGGTTTAATAAGCTGTGTACCTAAATGTGAGGTGGATTTTACTATGTTAGAATAATGGTATGCTTACATATACCTTTTATATCTCCCCTACAACAAAACCAGAGACCTGTCATTTTAATTGGGCTTCAGATGGTCACACATTCTTACTCTGTTTGCAAATCATTTTTTTAAACAAACCAGGTGAAACCGTCAGTATGTTTGCATGAATGCATTTTCATCTACTTATGGATTTATAACACTAAAGAGCCAAAACATGTCTTATTAATCATTTTATTCTTCACTGGTCTTACCATGATGTCTTAACCAAAGTTTGGAGAATTTAACTGAATGCTTAGAGATGAGTTCCCCTCTTTGCTCATTTCTAAGAGGCACATGTTTTCATATTTTAACGTTTTGAAACTGAACCATCCTTTACACTTAATTGACATACATTTTTTCCTCCAAAAATATCCTAATAAGTCAGTTTCATCTGATTTTTGTCTTAGAATTGAAGAAGTATTGAATCTGGAAGGATAAAAATTCCTTCAGACGTCACTCTATAATCTCAGGACCAAGTTGAGATATTCCTCTTTTGTAGTCCAACAGAAATAAAATCTAATGTGCCTTTTCCACCTTCCAGAAGACTGTGCCAGATATGGTTTTGATTGGAAATTTTATTTTCTTCAATTTAATTACAATGCACTTTCAATTATTGTTTGCTTTGTTTTTAAGAAAGGTAACATATCACCTCACATAGGGCCAGTTTTTCCTTAAAAAGTACATTCTCTAGAAGAGCAGACACCAAACTATTCAGTGCTAGATTTCCTTTATCCTTGACTTGTGACAGCCCAACCCAGAAACACTCACTCCAAAGCTGCAGTGTCATGGGCCAGGCACACTGCAGGACACAGGACCTGTCATTCCTAGAGCATGACAAATGAAAGAGAGGGCTCCTGCCTTGTAAGGACAAGTGGACAGCTCAGCTCCTACCTCCCCCATGACATCTGTGCTGCTTCAACTAGAAGGCAACCAACAGCCTTGAAAGGCTTGCTTAAAATATCAGAAACATCTGCATTTACTATTTAACATTTTAGTATTTGCCCATTTTGCCCCTTTCCTTGCCTCCATCCCTTCACCTTTCAGTTGTCTCTATTATCTTTACTACACTTTATTCAAATGCTATAAGAAAAAAAGGGGTAAGTAGAGATAGATGCATCTCAAAGAGATTGCCCTGCTTGCCTAGCAAAGATGTGAAACCACTGTGGTCTTGAACTTACAAGTTATTGCTCTAGAATCAAAGTAGTAGATTTGAAATCCAGCCACACTAGTTATTAACTGTGACTTTGGGAAAACTATTCTATTACTCAACTTCCCTGTATCTCAGTTTTAATATTTTGAAAATTGTGTGATAGAGTAGAATCTCTACAGTTGACCACCCTCCTACGTTGGCCACCTCCTTAAGTTGACCTAAATTTTAGAGACCAAACATGCACCACAAGTACATATCAATGCTGTAGGCATAGTTGGTCCTTATGTTGACCAGTTTGTTACAGTTTCTTGGGGATCAACTCACAGAAGTTCTATTGTAATTCCTTTTAGAAAGTGTGTTGTGAAGGTTAGATAGATGCATCCAAAGTATTTCACACAATGCGTGATATATAATACATGACCAATAAATGTGATAGCAATTTTTAATGTTGAGTTTTAATTAATATAATTTTATCATATTAAATATCCATGTCACTAAGTTACTATCTTAGCTAGCTTAATGATAGCTCAACCAATAGAAGTTATTTTTTTTAGCTGATTGAGAAAATTATCACAATAATGTACTGACTGATAGATTTGTTAATGAGAGATGGAGACAGCACCTAAATTAAAATTTCAGTTTGTAACCTAATATCATCTAGCAAAATTATATTCAAATTTATTAATTTGCTGCATTACAATTAGATATTTTTAATAAGTGGTTAACCCGCAGTTGATTTTTGTCACTGTCTAAAATTACCTAGCTTCTACATCTATTCCCATTATTTCATCCAATCACTTATTTGTACATAAATTGAATTATGCTTTCTTTTTTTTTTTTTGTAAATATATGTATTTTATTATTCTTCATTACATTATTTCCCCCCCCACCCCTCCGTGGTAAGACAGAATTGATTTACAGAAAAGAATACAGAAAACACCAAAGCTCCCGGTAGAGGGAGAGATTTCAAGTGGGGAGAGAGATGCTCT
>CAUYRH010043789.1:0-15833 GCA_963574655.1 Perodicticus potto | reverse complement strand
ACAAAGACGGCTGCAACCAAAAAATGGCCGGGCGTTGTGGCGGGCGCCTGTAGTCCCAGCTACTTGGGAGGCGGAGGCAAGAGACTCACTTGAGCCCAGGCATTGGAGGTTGCTGTGAGCTGTGATGCCACAGCACTCTACCCAGGGTGACAGCTTGAGACTCTGTCTCAAAAAAAAAATAATAATAATAATAATTTAACGTTATTCACTGTATCAATAGAAGCAAAACCAAGGACTATATGATCCTCTTAATAGATGCAGAAAAAGCATTTGATAAAATTCAGCATCCTTTTCTAATTAGAACACTGAGGAGTATAGTTATAGGTGGCACATTTCTTAAACTGATTGAGGCTATCTATGACAAACCCACAGATAATATTTTACTGAATGGAGTAAAACTAAAAGCTTTTCCTCTTAAAACCGGAACCAGATAAGGTTGTCCTCTGTCACCATTGCTATTCAACATAGTGCTGGACATTCTAGCCAATACAGTTAGACAAGACAAGAAAATAAAGGGCATCCGGATGGGTGAGAGGAGGTCAAACTCTCCCTTTTTGCTGATGATATGATCTTATACTTAGAGAACCCCAAAGATTCAACTACAAGACTCTTGGACGTCATCAAAAAACACAGTAAGGTCTCAGGATACAAAATCAATGTCCACAAGTCAGTTGCCTTTGTATATGCCAACAACAGTCAAGATGAGAGGTTAATTAAGGACACAACTCCCTTCACCATAGCCCCAAAGAGAATGAAATACTTAGGAATATACCTAACAAAAGAAATGAAAGACCTCTATAAAGAAAATTATGAAACTCTAAGAAAGGAAATAGCAGAGGACTTTAACAAATGGAAGAACATACCATGCTCATGGCTGGGAAGAATCAACATTGTTAAAATGTCTGTACTTCTCAGAGCAATTTACTGATTCAACGCCATCCCTATTAAAATACCAACATTCTACTTTCAAGACCTGGAAAAAATGATTCTGCACTTTGTATGGAACCAGAAAAAAACCTGTATGGCTAAGGCAGTTCTTAGTAATGAAAACAAAGCTGGGGGTATCACCATACCAGATTTTAGGCTGTATGACAAGGCCATAGTGGTCAAGACAGCATGATACTGGAAAAAAAATAGAGACATAGATACTTGGAATCGTATAGAAAACCTGGAAATGAAACCAACAACTTACAGCTATCTAATCTTTGATAACCCAAGTAAGAGCATTCACTGGGGGAAAGACTCCCTATTCAATAAATGGTGCTGGGAGAATTGGATATCTATATGTAAAAGACTGAAATGGATGCGCACCTTTCTCCCCTCACAGAAATTGATTCAAGATGGATAAAGGACTTAAATTTAAGGCATGAGACAATAAAAATCCTCAAAGAAAGAATTGAAAAAACTCTGGAAGACATTGACCTGTGGAAAGACTTTATGGCAATAGCAACAACTGCAACAATAAACAAATGGAACTTAATTAAATTGAAAAGCTTCTGTACAGCCAAGGAGACAACAACCAAAGCAAATAGACAACCTACCCAATGGGAAAGGATATTTGTGCATTTTGAATCTGACAAAAGTTTAATAACCAGGATCTATACAGAACTTCAATTAATCTGCAAGAAAAAAACTAACAATCCCATACATCAATGGGGAAGAGAGATGAATAGAATCTTCTCTGAAAATTTTTTTGAAGATTTGCAACTTGAAAAACTCACAGATAAAAGGCATATCCTAGAAATACTGAGAAAATTGAGAGAAAAGTATGTCATGAAACCATGAAATATATGTAGATACCAGTCTATTTTATCATTTACTACCCTAAAATATACGTAATGCTCACATAGAGTGTTAAAAGTTATCCAAACTTGCACATACACTTTCAGGAAGACCTTACACTGCTCTGTTGGCAGTTGAGAGAAATGTAAACTAACATACACACACAGCATTAGATAACGGCTGTATCCAGCGCACTACCACATGGCCACACCACTGATGAAATTCCGTAGCTGCCTCCCATTGCCACTGCAGTGGGACCCAGTGCTGTACCTGCTGGAGACACACGTGGCGCTGACCACGTCTGTGTGTGCACTTTGTCTCCCTAGAAAACTGAATGTTGCAGTAAAAAGCGACCTCTCCTGGTTCTTGAGTTATTTTTCATCATGTTTAGTGCAATACCATAAAACTTGCATAACTCCATAGAACCCTTATGAAGTTATGCCAGAAGTGCTCAGAAGAAGTAGGGGAAAGTCATGACATTATGAGAGAAAGTTGAGTTGATTGATGTGCATCATAGAATGAGGCCTGCAGCTGTTGTTGGCTGACATTTCAAGATAAATAAAACCAATGTAAGGCATTTTATTTAAAAAAAAAAAAAAAGAAAGAAAGAAAGAAAGAAAGAAAGAAAGAAAGAAAATGGGTAAAGCCATTGCAGCAGATACTCAGTGTTTTCAAATTTTGCGATTTTCTTAGCAAAATATCCTTTTCTCTAGTATTGAATATACATGCAGCTTTTAAATAGGTGTAGGATTGCTGTAGGAAAGGCATACTTATAGAGTCTAATATTTTTTTAAAAAATTGAATTTGTTGTATAACAACTTAAATCAAAAGGGAAATGAAGGAGTTAAAACTGGAGAATTTAATGCCAGCAAAGGATGGTTTGATAATTTAAGTAAGAGTTTTGGGTTAAAAAAAACTAATAGGAAAAGTGGCTTTTTTTTTTTTTTTGTAGACACAGAATCTCACTTTGTCTCCCTCCATAGAGTGCCATGGCGTCACACAGCTCACAGGAACCTCCAACTCCTGGGCTTAGGCGATTCTCTTGCCTCAGCCTCCCGAGAGGCTGGGACTACAGGCGCCCACCACAACACCTGGCTATTTTTCTGTTTTTGCAGTTCGACCAAGGCTGGGTTTGAACCCGCCACCTTCGGTATATGCGGCTGGTGCCCTACTCGATGAGACACAGGCACCACCCCGGAAAAGTGGCTTTTGGTCACCAAAAGACAGCAGAGGAGTTCTCAAACACAAATTAAGAAAATCATTAAGAAGAACAGACATCCACTTGAATAGGTTTTGACAAAAGTACCCTTTTCTGGGAAAAAAAAAAAAGCCACCACAAAGGACATTGATTAGTAAGGAAAAGAAACCAGCTCCAGGATCTCAGGCAGGAGGGATAGGCTACCTCTACACTTTAGCAATCATGCAGTTAAATTTAATAGGAGGATTGACTTTTTCTATAAAACTTCTAACCTCCAAACTGTAAAGGGCAAAGGTAAACACCAGCCATCAGTTTCAGGTTTTGCACTAGACAGACCAGGTCCACTAGAACCCTTTAGCTGTCAGTACTTTGTCTCTGAATTCAAGAAGTACCTTGTCAATAAGGAGCTACCTTTTAAAATTCTTTGATATTGAACAATGCCCCTGGATACCCAGAACCCCACAAGTTCAACTGTAAGCTTTCCAAGTGCTCCATTTGTCATGGAAGCCATTATCTTGAGAGCACAGCTAGAGAAACTGCCCTCCACCAGTCAGTGCCCGGCTTTCCAGGTTTCATGACAGAGCCCATCAAGGAAATCCTGAAAGAGGCTGTGGGTGTGGCAAAAAGGGTAGGAGTAAAGGATTTCAAGATAGGAATCTAGGAGAAATTCAAGACCTAATAGACGTCATACTAAAGGGATTAACAGAGGAAAACACACTAAAGGCATTAACAGAGGAAAACTCAGCGGAGATGAGTGCTTCTGGACCAGTGCCCAAAGTCCAGGAAAAAGAAATAGAACTGCAGGGCCAGAAACAAACTAACATCAGATAATCTAGCAAAGGGCTCCAACTGTTAAAACTGCTTCTGACTTCTTTTGGGACATGAATTATTGGATGATATGGGCACTGAAACCCAAGCAAATAGAGGAAGAAGGGTTGGTATTGTTTTAAGAGAAGTGATCAAGCAATAAAATCAGGCAGAGATTTCTACAAAGTCGCACTGAGTGTTCTGACCTCTCCTGCCTCTCCTTCTGTCCCCTCTACCTCCTGCCCCTGCCATCTCTGAGACAGCAAGAGCAGCCTCTTCTCTTCCTTCTCTTCCTCCTCCTTAGGCTACTCAATATGAAGAAGATAAGAACAAAGACATTTATGGTGGTCCACTTTCACTTAATAAGTGGTAAATGCAAGTTCTCTTTCTTATGATTTTAATAACATTTTATTTTATTGTTTATTTTATTATAGGAATGCATACAGTATATAATACATATAACATATAAAATATGTGTAAATTGACTGTTTCTACTATTGGTAAGGTTTTCAGTTAACAGAAAGCTAATAAGCAGTTAAGTTTTCAGGAACTCACAAGTTACATGCTGATTTCTCGACTGCAATCACTGCATTGTTCAAGGGTCAATGGTAGTCTCAGTAAATATTTGCACAGACTTAATTCCATGGTAGAATGTCTTTAACCATTTCTGTTGCTGAATCTCACTGCATCAGTTGGGTCTCCTTCCTTCATTTTCAACTTATCTCTATTTATTACTTTTCTAAAACTATGAAGATTATTTTCCAAAGATGCCTTCATATTAAAAAAAATATTCCCTTGATCTTTGTCTCCATCCTTTGCACAGACGCACACAACCCCCTCCTGTCTCCCTCCCCCACATCCATGCACTACTTCCATGTTGTCATTTCTTCCCCAAATAGGGACCTTTACAAAAATAGCTGACTTTTTCTTTCAATAATTACTTCATAGAATCAAAATGGGCAAAATTCCTAGTGGTATTG
This sequence comes from Perodicticus potto, assembly GCA_963574655.1. Classification (NCBI taxonomy): domain Eukaryota; kingdom Metazoa; phylum Chordata; class Mammalia; order Primates; family Lorisidae; genus Perodicticus; species Perodicticus potto. The sequence goes on along the minus strand of CAUYRH010043789.1, from coordinate 11,066 downwards.
TAATTACCCAATTAAACGAACTCCTTTTAGTTATTTAATTTGACCTCTATGTCACTTGAATATATTGGTCATTTCTAGAAATCAATGTATGTTAGTCATTCATTCTATTGTAATTATCTTTTTACCTCCAATTCTTCCTTCATTATCTTTACCAATCCCATTATTTGTCCATGTCTTAATCTGATGACTTCCAGATGCAATCCCTGGGCCTCCTATTAGCAGTATCGACTTCAACTACCACTTATATCAGAAAATCTAAAGTACATATTAAAATACAGAGAAAACATTTCCAAATATAATCTTATATCTCTTTCTCATAGCTGTAATTTTTATTTGTGCCATGAAGTAGAAGAGATTCTAGTATATGTTCTTGTTTGGGTAGCCCTAATATATATATATATATACATGCAGGCATATGGTGTTAGTTCTCTGAGCTCCACAACAACAAATTTTTTTGCCTACTGGGCATGTTCATTATAAGAACACAAAGAGATAATTCCAGTTTGTCTTCATGTAAAGCAGAAATAATAATGGGATATCTAATACAAAGCTGCTGAATGTTCTGTATTCCTTAACTCTGTCATGACCCTTCACATTTGAACCCAAGTCAAAAACTTGGAGATATAATTGGCTCCATACTATCTCTTATCAGTTCTTGTAATCTCTATCATGTTAATTATGCATATATATGAAATATATTTATATTTCTTCCCTTCCATTTCAAATGCTGCTTTTGTTTACAAATTTCCCCTTTCACACACATCATTCCTTCCCATCTGATCCTCATACATGCACAGCTTTCAGTATAGAGTTTAAACTCAGTATTCTAATGTCAGCTATCTTGATTTTCCCTTATACATTACACCGTCCAGTCCCCAAAATGATATTGTTATTTGTAACTTTCAATGTACTCTTTATATTCCTATCACTTTATCTGCAATTCCTAAAGTATGTATTTGAAAATGTCCTTTATTATAACAGATTGACAAGGCCTTGGTGCAGAGCCATAATTAACTTCTTTAATTTCATTGATTATTTATTATTTTACACATATCTTTAAAAGAGATTGGGTAATGAATAGAATTTTTTTTATATATTTAATCTCTGAGATTGATGCAGGTTGTATTTTTAGTTAATATATGGCACACTAAAGTATAAAGAAAATCTACCACTTATTCAATTTCACACTAATGCATAAAGAAAATCTACAACTTATTCAGTTTCACACAGTAGATCATTAGTAAAGTCACAATGGTATCTATAAGACTTTTTATCTAGTGCTATTGCAAATGAAAGAATAAGGTTATAAACATCAGGAATACCAAGACATTTGCCCCTGGTGTAACTGTGAAAGTCAAGAGAATTTTCAATAGGCTCCAATAAGGTTGTGAGTGCCTCCATTTAAATTCTGCTTGAGTATTTAAAACCATTTAAAACCACCTGTTTGTGCATTCAATTTCTCATGTTGCACACATAAATGTGAGTTTTTGCAAGCAAAAACAGATGCATTCCTAAAATGTGTCAGCACATTTTCAAAAGCCTACTGAAAATGTGTCCTCATATGTCTCCAGACTTCGTTATAACTTACATCAGTGAGCTGTATAAATTGGTTTCTTGACTATCCATTAATGCAAATTACCAGGCCAGGAAAATACCACACAAGGACCTGTAAAATCTCACAAAATGTAACATATTTTCTAGGAAAGAGCTAAAGAGAACAAAGTTGTATTGATGCTTTTTTATGCTAAGGTGATCTTGGAAGTAAACATGGCTTATTTTTTAAAATGTGCATCTTGGTTTTATAAGCATAGATAGTACTCTCTCTCTCTTTGCCCTTAATTCTTTAGCTCATGTTGGATAAAGAAAGAAAGAGAAGGTATAGTTTTATTGCTAAAAGAGAAAGTGTGTTTCCATTAACTCTATTATAAGTAAACTGAAATTCAGAGGGAGATGGGGAAGATTGGGGTATGGAACAATGACTAGTTTTTTTGGGGGGAAGACCAACATATCCATTAAAATTTATTGCAAAATAATTTAATCATTATACAAAGGATGAAAAGTAAAGATATCCATGCTGTAAAATGCCCTTTGTCATTCCTTAGTAGGCCATTTTCATATAAGATCCATTGGTCTGAACCTATCCATATTGCTACTAGAAGGAGAAAAAAGCTTTCAATTCCTATAAAACTTACTAATAAATATCCAAGAGGGAGCTAAACATGCCTCCCAATTTTAAGTGACAAGTAAGAACTAGTTTTACCTTGTCTCTGAATCCCCACTCCACTGAACTCCAGAAGAAACTCAACACAGGTAACCCTTTTTTCTTAAATATTTTTGTAGATTTTTTTCACTGTACCGTTACATTTTATCTTGATACATATTGAAACATAAAATGGGTTCCTTATTTTTTTTCAAACGTAGTATCTGTGAATCTATTCACAAATCTATTAATGAATTCGTAAATCTATTAATTTTATGTGTCAACTTGACTAGGCCACAGGGTGCCCAGATGTTTGGTTATATTTCTGTATATGTCTGTGAGAGTGTTTTTAGATGAGATGGGCATTAAAATAAAGTAGACTGTCTTCCCCAGTGTTGGACTCATTCAGTTCATTACAGCCAGAATAGAGTCAAAAGTCTGAGTAAGCAAGAATTTTCACCTATACCTGGCATTGGTCTTCTACCTTCAGACCCACTTGAACTGGAAATATACCATTGGCTCTTTGGGACATCTAGATCTTCAACTTGGAATTTATCAGCCTGTATAATTATAAGCCAATTATTATGAAATCCATCTTTATCTCTCTCTCTCCAGAAATACTTCTATTTCTCTGGAAAACCATGAATAATACAGATTTAGTGCTATAAGTGGTTCTAAAGAAAGACAATATAAAGTGTAAGTATTCTGTCTTGGTTCTGGGGTTACTGGAAATGACTTCTTAATCTGATTAGATTTAAAAATGCTAATGACTGATTTCCACTAGTAAGGAGAGTATGAGATACATCAGCTATGTCTATTGGATACTCTTAATGAACCACTTATAAGATTCAAGGAGTTGAGTCACTGTGTATATAATACCTTCAAATATTTTTGGAAAACTAACAAAAACAATGAGATTGTCTGAGTTTTCTTACTGTTGATTGAGAAAAATGAAAAATTAGAAAATGGGGTCAGTGATTTGAATTCCCATCTCTTGGGCCATATGAATAACCTAAAACTTTCTCTGTATGCTCTGAATGAGATCCCCATCTTCTTTAGATGTGGGACCGAGATGGTTGAAAATTAAAAGCATATAGATCTCATTCTGTAACAGTATGAATTGCAATAGAAGTTGAACTTCTATTACTGCACAGTGTCTGATAATGAAGTGAGGCCTTGAATGGGAAAGAATAGGATCCTGTAAGTGGAAATGGTGAGGTATGGAAAGACCCTGATGAAGCCAAAATGCCCCTGAATTCCAACAAGACTTGTCAGTGCAAGATGCATCCCACCTCCCAGTGAAGTGAAGCAGCTTACTTACCTGAAATAGCAGCTACTTCTCATCCTCAGATGATTAACCACTGCATTGCATTGCCTAAGGAAACTGCAAGTGTTTCCCTGAGGATGCTGATCTTCCTCAGGACCCAGGCCTAGTTATCACTCTTTTTGCTTGTAGATCTATAACCAGACTCAAGCCCCACCAGGACCTAAAAGTGAAGTACAAATGTGATCCATGAAAAGGCACACTACACTCTAATAGAACTCCTTGAATTTTGTAATTTATACAAGCAAAAATCTGGGGATGTATGTGGAAATGGATATAGGGTTGTAAGATATTGGTGGAAGCTACATAATTTGGACTATAAAAAATTTGTTGATATGGGCTCACTAAGCAAATATTCTGCATTTAATGTTGTAGCTTGCAAAGTTAAAAAGAGTTCTAACAGTTTGGTTGGTTGGTTGGCTTAAACATGGACAAAAGCTGGCCCATAGTATACGAAGTGGAAATGTTGAATTCCCCTTGACTTAATGTAGAAAAAAGGATTCTAGGATATTGGAATATTTGAGTGTTTTTTGTTGTTGTTGTTATTGTTGTTGTTATTTAAGACCAACTCACCCACACTGGGAGAGTCCAAAAGACATACCTTCAACTACAACTGTGGGGAAAAAAATAATTGTGGGGAATAATAATTATTATTATTTAAAGGGCTCTGTTATTGTTTTTCTCTGCAGGCCAGACTTTATAATGATTGTAGTGAAAAAACTAGAAAATCTAAATGCAACAGTAGTTCTTGAGGCCTGTGGTAGAGATGCCAAGTGGTAGCACTCGACCACCAGAGCAAAGTGAGCTTGTTTCTGTGCTGGACAACAGAGAGAAGGCAGCATTCAGATTTGTGAGACGCATATAGGCCTGTGGCATTGGCAAGTTGATCAGAAATTAGTAGATAGGAGATGGATAGGAAGTGAACTGGATAGGAAGCTCAGTAACTTCTAACTCCATCTGTATAAGAAGGGAAGTTCTATGTGTGGTGACGTGGTGGTACGTCAAACCACAAAAACAGACAGGCTCAAGCTCTTGACGAATTCCCAGATTGGGGTCAGATTTTAGACCAAAAACTCCTTGAATGAAGGGATCCCTAGAACCCTGACAAAAAAAATTATGCCATTAATCTCTTCCTCGGATTCACCTAAAGGGACTTAAGGCCTTTAATAAGAATAACTGTGCATTGGAAAAAAGAAATAACCAACATTCTGGGGATAGTGGGTGATGGCTCTGAACCGATGCTGATTCTAAGAGACCCACATGTTATACCACTGTGATATACCAATCAGAGCGAGGGCTTATACAGGTCAAATGATCACTGGTATTTTAGCTCAGTCCATTACGGTGAGCTCAGTGGTTCTCCAAACCAATTCTGTGTTTTTCCCCCATTTCACAGTGCATAGTTGGTATAGATATACTTAGCAATTGGCAGAATCCCCTACTTGCAGAGTGAGGGCTGCTATGATGCGAAAGGCCAAGTGCCTCCACTTACAAAAGGCAGTAAACTAAAAGCAATACTGCATTCCTGGAGGGCCTGGGAGACCAGTGCCATGAGCAAAAGCTTGAAAGTCGCAGGAGTGCAGCAGTGACAACTCCCCCCACATCCCATTCGGCTTGCTCACTTGGTCTTCTGAAGACTCATGGATCTGGAGAATGACAGCAGATCACCACAGCTTTACCCACACAGCAGGTACAATTGCAGCTGCTGCACTACATGTGATTCCATCATTTAAGCAAAGTAACTCTTCCCCTGGGACCTGGTATGCAGGTATTGATTTGGAATTTTTTCCAATAACTATTATAAATACCACCAAAAAAATATTTGCTCTCAGCTGGCAAAGCCAGCAGTATCCTCTCTGTCCCACTTCAGGGGTACAGCACCTTTCGAGTCTCGTGCCCTAATTCAGCTCCCCGGAATCTTGGTCACCTTTCCCTCCCACAAGGCCTCACACTCATCCATTATGGTGATGATGTTCTGGACCCAGTGAGCAAGAACTCATGACTTTTCTAAACTCAGGGGTGAGACGTTTGTGCGTCAGAGACGGGGAAAATATTTTGCCAGATAAATGCAACAAAAATCCAGAGGCCTTTCTATGTTAGTAAAACTTCCAGTGATCCAGTGGGGGCTGACATGTCAAGATACAGTCAAAAAGAGATGCGGCATCTAATAAGCCTCTTTGAATTCTGGAGGCAACACATTCCTCGAGCTCATGTGTTACTCAGGCACATTTACTGAGTGACCTGAAAAGCTGGTTGTTTTGAGTGAGGGCCAGAACAAGAAACAGCTCTGCGATGGGTCCCGGCTTCTGTGGAAACTGCTCTGGGCTCCAGGAGCTTCCACGTGCCTGGCGTGTCAGTGGCCGGTGGGGATGCTGGCTTGCAGGCTTTGGCAGGCCCATGTAGGTGAATGCATCACAGGCCCTTAGGATTGGGGAGCAAAGCTCTTCTTTCCTGTGTAGACGACTACCTTCCTTCTGAGAAACAGCTCTGAGGTCACAGGCCTCAGTAGGGATTGAACGCTTAACCAGGCCACTAAGCTGCCATGTGGCCTGAACTACCCACTGCCAAGTTTTCTGACCCACCAAGCCATAAAGCTGGGTATGTGCAGCAACACTTCATTCTCAAGTGGAGCATCACGGATCCCTCATGGAGCCTTACCTGCGTGACCAGCTGCGAGCAAGTCCTGAGGCCACAAGTAGGTTAATGAAAAAGTGACCCAAATACCCGTGACTCCCATTCCTGCTACATAGCATTTGCTCTCCTGTGATGTTCCCACGTATGTCCTCCTGGGCGTTCCCACCAGTGAGCAGACAAAGGCAAAGAAGACATGGGCCTAGTTCATGGCCGGCTCTGCAGGTGTGCAGGCCTCACACGAAGGGCCTCTCAGGGCTGTGATAGTCCCTCTCTGGGACGTGTATAAAGGGGGGAGGTAAGGGAAACTCTTCAATATGCAGAGCGTTGAGCAGTGTGTCTGGTTGTTCACTTTGCTTAAAAGGAGAAATGGCCAGATACACAGTTAAAGGCCTTCTCAAGGTGGGGGTGAGGGGGGATGTTTCTCCCCCACACGTTTTGTACTACTGGTCTGCAACTAACACAGAAAATAAACTCGTTCAATGTTTATCACCTGACATCTTGTTATTTAGCTCATATTTCTTTTTCTCCTGACTTCCATAAGTAGCTTAAACACTTTGATCTCCATTCTTTATACATTTCAAATGTTAAATTATATCAGTAAATTATGATCATTTTCAGTTTACTCCAAGAATCACAATGAGTGGCCCACAATTTATAAATATTTTTTTATCGTCTTGGGTTGCTTGTCACAGAAAATGGTTCTCAAAATGGTTTCTGTGCCCGCACCCGGGCCCTGTTTGAAATGCAGATTCCTAGGCTGCCCAGCAGACCTGCTGACTCAGCCCCCTGTGTTCTAACAGCCCTTGCTGGTGACGCTGGCGCAGACTCTGATTGCCTGGTACTGGGATTCTCGTGGGAGGTGCTCGGTTGTGGAATGTTCTGAGGTGAAGCCTGTATTCCAGTGACGACAGCAGCACGGCACAGTTGGGAATTCAGCTCGAGGTTAGCCACGGTTCGGTCCTCTGGGGAAAATGCTGCAGCATTGAATCACAATTTGAGTCAAAAAGATAGGGCTCCTCTCACTCCTACATCACAGTACTGCTTCCAGGGTGAAGGGGTGCCCTCGGGTACCCCACCTGCGATGGCTCTGATAGGCCCGTGGGGATTCTCAGAACGTCGCTGTGTGGAGCTGTTATTAGTGTTCAACTTTCACGGCAATTTTCCCTGGGTGCACTGCCCAGGGATAGGACCTAAGTGAGATACCAAATAGTCCTTTATGCCACACTTTATCTGAAATTTCTCTCTGAGAGAAGTTAAGTTTTATGTGCATTTTCCTTTGAAAAACAATAAAAGAACATGTCATCCACAGACAGTAAAATTCAAAGATAAAAACTTGCAGTGCCTTCAAGATAATTTTAATTAGTCTTTCAATCAGGTGAGTAATTTGCAGTCTTTCTCAACATTTTCTTTAATTCTCGCCAATCCATTTTATCCCGAGTCTTAAAACCAAAAGGTTTTTAATTTTTTAATTTAAACTATTTTTATGAAATGACCTCTTGACCACATAATGAATCTATCCTCTTATCTATTAATTCCTTCAAATCCTGGGTATTTCAAATTGCTCAAACCCTATTTGGTTTGGAAGATTATGCTGTTACTTGTGATTTTGCTCCTCAAAGTTGATAGTATGTTCATTGTAGAATCATGAATTAAGCCATAATCCTAAATAAATTGCTCAATAATAATTTAAGCTTCTGAAGGTTTGATTAAGAATGCTAGGGATTATAAAAAGAGTATCTGGGGGGAAAAGGCAATGCCTTCAAATTTTTTTTTTTGGAAGTATCCATGTTTGGAAATTTGAAATATTAAATTTTTTTTTCAGGACAATCCCTCTAGAAAGAAAATGCAACTAAAGTTAGTTCCAAATAACTACTCGGGTACTCTTCAAGTCATTTTATAAATAAGCAGAGGTGTATTACAATGCCTTGTATCTTGTCTTAATTTTTAAAGCAGCTCTCAAAGAGTTAGAAGACATTTATATATTGAAGTCAGTTTCTGTTGATGCAGAAAACTAGAAATTATATAATTCTTGTACCATATTTACAAGCCCATGCCCCTCCCTCATCCCCTTTTAAAATAGCCACATTGTGTCTCTGGTTGAAAACCATGTATATATAGATTTGTGGGTTTTTTCCATAGCTGGAATCAAGATATATTTTCTTGTAAGCTGATTTCAAATGCCTTCCTTTTTGCAGCTTCTTCCTTTCATCACGTCTTCTGTAGGTTTTTCATCCTTATTCCAAACCAGTCTCGTCTTGTCTCTTTCTCTGGCGGTATAATTTAAGAAGGACTGAAGTGGAGCTATTTTCCGCGTGATTCGCGCGCTCTGCTTCCTTCGTGTTGCTCCTCTTTTTAGAGTGAGGTCTAGTCTCACTGTCTCCCTCGTTCCGTACTCATTTTTGCCACTCTTTCCTCTTCGCCTCAATCCATGTTGCACCCCCTGGGTCACCAGGCTCATTTTGACCGTTGCATTCTGGTGAGGGAAATGTGATTTGAAATGTGAGCCAAGACGTGAGGCTTGGGGCAGGTTACGAAAAGTTCTCCATTCCCTGTACCTGAGCTTATTCACCTGAAGGCTGAGGGTAGAAGACACTGCCTGTGCCCCACCGAGTCCCTGTCACTAGCCAGTTCAGACACGCCTCCAGCTGCCCTACTCTCTGGAGAATATCCGTGTGTTTGGCAGTCCCCTTACTCGGGAGGCTAACACCCCCAGACCCATGCCCTTGTCCTGGGAGCAGCCTGCAAGCCAGCGTCAGAGATGGGAAACAGTAGGCTGACCATGGGCCTCCTGGGAGTGTGACTCTAGCAGATATTTGTACTCACTGGTAAATTAGGCCAAGGCTCAGGTGCTACATTCGCGAAGCTACAGCTTTACTCAGCTCATACTTCCTCTCTATCCTGCTTCCTCCTTCCTCTTTTGCTGCAAAGAAACGCATGGTGTGCACCCAGATTATTGTCTCCAGCTCTGCTTCTACGAAATCTGATCTAAAAACATTACTACTAGGAGTGTTTCTAGAGAGCAGATGTTACAGACGGGATTCTGGAGTTGAATCACTTACTGGTCAGCAGACAACAAGAGTCCTATTAACGTGGTAGGCGAATATGGATAGATTTTGGCAATGTGGTTGCTGAGACTTTCACTGTGATGGAAAAGGATGATCCCAGGTGAAAGGAGATGGCACGGCTTGTGTGATGCCTCTGACCTCCCAGAGACGGGGAAGAAATGGTAATTATAAGGATTGGAATTTAGATGGTTGTAGTGAAAAATAGTAATGCTTGAAAAGAAGAAATGACAGGCTCAGGGAAGTTAATCATTAATTTAAAACAAAGCAAGGTAGATGGTCTCTTTGGCAGCCTTTAAAGAAACTCTTATCTCCTGACAATTGGGCTTAAGATCAGGATTGTGTTACCACTGAATTCAAACCAATATAGACTGGTAAAGGAGCCACCAAAAATAAATCATAGTTTGTATTCTGTGTTTAAGAATTCAGGTAAATGCAAAATATAGTTCAGACTGATTCCAATAGGAAATTTTAAGTGTTCCTGCTGAAAACAATCCACCGTTATTCCTCAAGTGTGTTCTGGGTTCTAAATGGAAGCATCACCTTCATTTTTACAGGAAAGAAAGGAACGGTGCACATTTGTGATGAGTCAGCATTATAGGTGATGCCGTTTAATTCCCACACCTTGCCCATGGAAGCGGGACCCATTGGGATGACCATGTTACAGGTGAGGAATATCAGACAAGGAGGGGGCAGAACAACGCTTCTGAAGGCCGTGCACGGGGGAAGCCGGGCAGCCAGGCTCACACCGCTCCTGGATTTCATCAGATGCTCTGCTGTTTTTCCACTATTGATACTGGCACTGTATGATTCTCTCCTTTTCTGAATGGCTGGAGGATTTTTCAAGATCATAGCATTTCCTGTGTATTTGCCCTTGTTAGTCTGCATTATTTAGAACTTACAGTGTAGTTCAAGTTGCCTGAAAAGTTGTTAAGCAGGATATAAGCCGTCTCATTCTTCTGACTAAATAGGAGAGTGTTCCCGGCAAACCTTAAGATGTGTCTGGAGGCAGAGGCATCTTCTTGGGCCCACATGTTCATTTGCATTATAAGTGAGGTGTCTCCTGAAAAATAAAAATAAACCACCTAGGGAAAAGAGTAGAGAAGCACAAGATGTTCAAGGACAACAGGAACACAGGGAGAAGGGAGGAAATCTGCCTGCGGTCGGCTGGGCTGCGGCAGCAACTGCAAATTCATTCAAATCACGCTAAGGAAGGGAGTCATGCAGGCCGGGAGGGGAAAGTCTTTCAGAATCGGAGAAGGCTCTTAATTTATGCTACTGTCTCAAAACCTACATGCATCTTACCTGTGTTTTCTTGCTTCTGTTTCCGTCTTACTAGTTCCCTTTACAATCTCCTGTCCAGATTGATTGGCTGAGTTCACTGTTTAAATGATTAATGAACAGGGCACTTCCTTCAGCGTCGTTGACCAGTGACCTGTACATAGGTCAGATGCTCTAGCTGATACCAAGAGTGGCTTATCTTTACATGAGGCAAATGTCCTTTTTGGTGTGATTATCTTAAGGAAAAGCTTTTGGATGAGCAGTTTCAGCTATGGGTAGTATTTGTTAATGTTTGGCGGCAGTATGACTAAGGTATCCAGTATGTAGATTATGTAACTCTGATGTGTTGATGAACTTGTAATTTATCATAACACTAGGTCACTTTTAGGATAAAATGGATGTTCTTTTTTTTTTTTTTTTTTTTTTTTTTTAATTTTTTTTTTTTTGTTTTTTTTTTTTTTTTTTTTTTTTTTTTTTTTTTTTATTTTTTGTTTTTTTTGTGGGGGGGGGGGGGGGCGCCAAAGAATGTAATGAAGAATAATAAAATACATGTATTTAAAAAAAA
>CAUYRH010043785.1:0-18473 GCA_963574655.1 Perodicticus potto | reverse complement strand
CAATGGCAGCGAGGGTCTTCACAATGGCTCTACTGTCATTACATTTGACTGCATAAAAGGGAGTGACACGAGGAAGAGCTTTTAGCCATCTTCGGTGTTTCTTCAGAACATCTCCGAGGTCTGCTACATAGAAGGCATCATCATCATCAGAAGAGGAAACTTCATTGATTTTTTTGATCCAGAATGTCCTTGGCAGTAAAACCTTCATCAAGCAAGTGGCAGTCAAACTCTTCATTACTAATGTTGTTTATGGTTTCTTGATGTTTCTTTGAAAAACTAAGAGATGGAATTTAAAGAAATACTTCCAGCTTCTCAGAAAGGCAATTCTCCAGGAATTCTGAGTCCCACTGCGCGTGTCCTCCGAGCAACAGTGGAAACCTTTGTTGTGGTAATCCCAATTAGTCCTAGGTGTAAGTCACATGACTCCATAAACCTCTGCAATACCTCAGAGCATCAGGGCGCCGCAGCCAGCCCCATGGAGAAGCCGGAAAGCCGCCGCCGCGCAGAGCCGGAGCCGGAGCCGCAGCCGCAGGAGCGCTCGGCCGCCCCCGCCGCACCCGTCAGCGCCTGGCTCCCGCCTGCTGGAGACGCCGGCCCGAGGTGGCGCCGCAGCAGCTGGCAGAGGGGCGGCCGGGGCGGCGACTTCAGGGACTGACTCAAACTCTTAGGCTCAAGCAATCCTCTTGCTTCAGCCTCCTGAGTAGCTGGGACTATGGGTGCCCACCACAACACCTGGCTATTTTTAGAGACAGGGTCTCTCTTGCTCAGGCTGGTCTCAAACTCCTGAGCCCAGGCAATCCACCTACCTCAACCTCCCAGAGTGCTAAGATTACAGGTATGAGCCACCATGCCCAGCCTAAGATGGTAATTTTAAATGACACTTAACTTTATTTACTTGAGAATATTTAAGAGTCTGTGGACTGTTTGGGAGGTTTGTTTTGTTTGTTTTTAGTCTTAAAATTTAATAGAAGAAGCTATTAAATAATAGTTACTTTTATGCAAGTATTGTATTTCCTTTTGTTGTATGGTACAGAATCACTGCAGGAAGGAAATCTAAAATGGGCAAAAACACATGGGTAAAGCACATATTTTATGTTGCAGCATGCTTTTATTATTTTTCTTTTGTGACAGGGTCTTCCTCTGTTGCCCAGGCTAGAGTGTACTGGGATCATCATAGGTCATGGTAGCCTCCAACTCATGGGCTCAGGTAATCCTCCTGCCTCAGCCTCCCAAGTGGCTGGGATTGTAGACATGCACTGTCACACCTGGTTAATTTTTTTTTTATTTTTTTGTGGCGATGAGGTATAGCTATTGCCAAGCTAGACTTGAACTCCTGGGCCCAAGTGATTCTCCTGTCTCAGGCTTTCAGTATTTTTCTGGTAGAAACATGCATTCCTTAAAAGCAACAATGGATTTCCCAGATATCTATTAAGATCTCTCACGTTCCAGGCATGGAAAAAACTGCTCAACTCATAACCTTCTGGGCATATATTAATGATGTACAGGAAAAAAAAAAAACTGGTACAAAAAGTATGGTACCTTTTGGGAAGAAAATCCTGAGGTATGGCATGTTATCTCATTTAATCCTATTGAAACCCATTATCTTCTTGGCTGGGCACAGGACAGCAGTAGAGCGCTGCCTGAGTTCTTACCCCACTATCTTTGTGCCATACTGACCCTCCTTACATAAAGACTTGTCAGTGATAACTTGTTTTCCATGGCAAAGACTATTATTTTTCTCTTATGGCAGCAGCCAGAGCAACTTGTTTAAAAGAAAACACACTCATTGTTCTTACTCTTCCATTTTACAAAGGAATGTTCATTTCAGTAGAATGTTTCTGTGGAGATCCCTTTAGCTGTGGGAGCAATTTGGTTTTGGTACTGGGAGAACAAGTAATAAGTTACAGAAACAGTGATTAAATAGACAATAGTTCTCTGCTGTTTTAATTATGTGCATAAGGTTGACCTAGGTGTGAGAATTAAAGTTAGCTTATTAACTAACTTTATAATTAAAGTTAGTTATTCAAGGCCAATATAACTCTTGTGGATACCCTCCCACCCTAGTCAATAATCATTTTTAGACCCTATTAAGTGAGTTATTCCTTATTGATTGTGAAATATTTGTATATATCACAATTCAGGGCTGTGTTGAATTCATATTGTTGCATTTTTTTTTTTGGTATTTTTTTTTTTTGTTTCTGTTTTTTGAGACATAGTCTCATTCTGTCAGCCTGGGTAGAGTACAGTGGCATCAGCCTAGCTCACAGCAATTTCAAACTCTTGGGCTCAAGTGATCCTTTTGCCTCAGCCTCCTAAGAAGTTCAGACTACAGGCACCTGCCATGATGCCTAGCTGGTTTTTATGTTTTTAGTAAAGATGGGATCTCGCTCTTGCTCAGGCTGGTCTCAAACTCCTGAGCTCAAGCGGTCCACCTGCTTTGGCCTCCTAGAGTGCTAGGATTACAGGCACAAGCCACTGTGCCTGACCTGGGGCATTACTTTTTAAAGTTTGTCCTAGAATAACTGTGTTGAATTTCTCAGAGCCTATGAGCTCTAAACTGAGAAGATCCGGTCTAAGGTTGATGGAACCTAAGAATTGGAAGGATGTTGGGGATCCAGATGCCTTCCCACTGCAGAAATTTTCTCCACAGTATTTTGTCAGGCAGGTGGTTGTCTGGTTCTTGACCACTTTTTTTCTAGCCAAAGAATACATATTTTTCCTCCATTTTTTTTTTTTTTTGAGACAGAGTCTTACTTATTAACCCTTGGTAGAGTGTTGTGATGTCACAGCTCACAGCAACCTCCAGCTCCTTGGGCTTAGGCGATTCTCTTGCCTCAGCCTCCCCAGTAGCTGGGGCCACAGGTGCCCACTACAATGCCCAGCTATTTTTTTTGTTGCAGTTTGGCTGGGGCTTGAACCTGCCACCTTCGATATATGGGGCCAGTGCCTTACCCACTGAGCCACAGGCACCGCACCCCTCCATGTGTTTTTGAGGCTACTCCAAAAATGAAGCTACTCAAAACCATTGATGTATTGTTCTTTATTCCCAAGCTATAATTTGCCTTCTAGGAACTCACCATTATTCCCACCTCTCCTCTCCATGTTCACACAGAGCATATCTCCTTTGTCCAAAGTATTTAAAACCATCTATTTTCCTATTTCCCATTCCTCTTTCTCTTACCTATAGTCTTTTTGGCCAAAAATTGATGGTTCGTTTAACAACTTCTTATTTTAATATAATGGAAAAAATTCAAAGAAGAATATAATAAACCCTGATATTCTCCACCATCCAGAACTATCAACAATGAAGATTTTATCTTATTTTACTTTTTCCTAATTAAAGGAATTAAAACATTACAAAAATGATTATTTCCACCTTGGTCACCTCTTCTAGTGTCTTCCTCCTCCCTCTTTGGTTTCATACATATATAGTTATGTATAAACCATATATAGATTGGTTTTGTATCTATATTTTAATTTACATAAATGCTGGCATTATGAATGTGTTTATATGTTTTTTCCACACAGAAAAATGTTTTAGATCTTTTCACTTTTTCTATTAACCTTTCCATACTATATATTGTATTAATTATTATATATAACATGATATAATATTTTTGGCTATCTGCCATTTGAGCATACAGTAGGATTGTAGTTCCTGTCCCTTTTGAAGTTAGGTATGGCCATGTGACTTGGCTTTGGTCAGTGAAATGTCAGTAAAAATAATGGTTGCACTTCCAAATGGAAGTTTTACAAGCCAGTATGAGATTGGTCGCATTCTATTCCCCTGCCTGATAGATATGAAGGCTCTGACAGATTGAGAATAACTACAATAAGCTCTCCTGCCAATTCACTTTAAACATGTAGCACAAGGAATAAACAGACTCTGGTTGTGTTAAGCCACTCCGATTTTAGGTTCCTTCTATTACCTTGGCAAATTTAGCCCAACTTGATTGACATGTAGACCTATTTCATTGTTTTTAACTGCCATAGAGTATCCCAGAGCAGGAATAAATCTTATTCTGTCTAGCTATTCTCCTATTGATGGGAGCCTAAGTACTTCCTGGATTTTGTGTTTATAAACAATTTGTGTTGATCATTGTGCAAATTTGTGAGAGTTTCTCCAGGACATACAGGGTGTCCATAAAGTTCGTGTGCAATTTAAAATTTCACACTATGTTAAATTGCACACGAACTTTATGGTCACCCTGTATATCTACATATAGGATTGCTGGATCATAAGGTATAGATATTTTAAGTTTTATAAGATTTTTTTCTTTGCTCTCTCCCAAATGGCCATACCAATTAAGTTGTCACCCTTTTAACTGTCATTTGTGTGACATGATCTCCAAACCTTTTTCTGATCTTGGTTCTCCTCTCTAAATGTTGGTCATTTATGATAACTCAAGTTGGAACGTGGTTGTCCACTTGTCCAACTGAGGTAGACATGTTTCTGAATTCAGACCAAGTTTAGTACCTGTATCCTCTGGTATTTGCTGACATCAAAAACTGAACTACTATCAGCCTGTTTAGGAAACAGGTTTTTTCTTTTGCTTTTTTTTTTTTTAATTACAGTGACTTTACATATGCTTTAATTAAAATTCATTCTGTTTTTTTTTTTTTTTTTTTTGCTTATCATATTAGATTTTGAATTGTTCTCTTTCCTCTGATGAATGTTGTCCCTCTTAGGGTCAGTAACCCTAGATTCATCTGTGTTACTTATCAGAATTTTGATCAAGACAAGGCCAACAGCATAACTCTATATTCCACCACAAGACACCTTTCCTTCAGGTTTACCTGTCCTGTCTTTAGCCTGCATTCTTTTTTTTTTTCTGAGACAGAGCCTCAAGCTGTCTCCCTGGGTAGAGTGCCGTGGCATCACAGCTCACAGCAACCTCCAACTCCTGGACTCAAGAGAGTCTCTTGCCTCTGCCTCCCAAGTAGCTAGGACTATAGGCGCCCACCACAATGCCCGGCCATTTTTTTTGTTTGTTTGTTTGCAGCCGTCATTGTTGTTTGGCGGCCGGGGCTGGATTCGAACCCACCAGCTCAGGTGTACGTGGCTGGCGCCTTAGCCTGTTGAGCCACAGGCGCCGAGCCCAGCCTGCATTCTTTATCTTACCATCAGGAAAATCCTGTCAACTGCCTCCAAATATACTGTACCTATAAATAATATTCTCAATAGTGAGTGGAAGAGAAAGGAGTCTGGAGTAACTTGGGTGTGTCATGTTTTTGGAGAGGCTGCTAGTGACTGCTTTGTTCTTTTTCAAGGGAATATCCAAACAATGCTTTATTAATCTGGTCTAGAATTTAGTTTGAATTAAGATTCAAGTTTTTTATTGTAATGATTTTATATGTGTGTGCATGTATGTATGTATCCCTTTGAGAAATGAGGGAGATTTTTGCCATTCTGCACCTGTTGGGAGGTTTCTGTGAGTTTCCATGAATAAGATAGTTTTTAGGATAGTTTTTAATAATGAGCCAGGGCGCTTATGTTCTACTCCCTAGCCAAAGCATCTTTTCTTTCTGTCCCAGAACAAAATTTGTTCATAATTTAAGGAACTGTAAAGATTCCCTAGGCCACTAGCTTGGGTTATCACAAATTAGGCTTGCTTATAGTCTTTCTTTTATTCTTTGGGACCAAGCACATGTCTAATTCCAGTTAACTACTTTTGTTTAAGGATTCTTAGTTAGGTACACATGTCAAAATCCCAACTTAAATTAACCTAAAGAACAGAAAGAGAATTTACCAGTAAATGAAGCCCATGGGCTTCTGCCATTAAGAATGGCAACATCTAGGAAATCATTACAGCTCTGAATCTCCTCTCCACTTTGCTTTTCTCTGATTTAGTTTCACTCTCTGGCATACTATCTGCAGCAGACATAATGTCACTTTCCCAATACTTCTGTTAAAACCCTGGGATGACTTCTTGATCTAGCCTGGGTCATGTGTCTTAGACCCAGAAGGTGTGTATCTGTTGAGGAAGGGGAGTGAGCTCTCATTCATTTCTTATTCATATATTTGATGAGTGCTCACTATGTGCTAGGTACCATGTTAGGCTCTGAGATCATCACAGTGAACAGCACCAGTATGGTCTCTGCCTTCTTGAAGTGTAGAAGTATAAAATATGGACTTTAATGTGCTCACAGTGAGAAAGGAGAAGTTACTGTTTCTGTAAAGCAAATGACAGGGGTCCTCACATACTCTGGGGCAAGTGAGAGAAGGCTGCCCTGACTGAGGTAGTTTTATTTGGATTGAAATAAGACATGAGCAGGAGTTAGCTATGTCAAGTAAAATAGGGTAATGACAAGCAGTACAGCGTAGAGGGAGGAGGTTCCTTTCAAAGGAACATACTCCAGTCACTGAAAAGAGGCCAGTATGTTTGGACCACAGAGATGGCTGGGGCAGAGAGGCACAGGTGGGGCTGGAAAAGTAACTTGGCACTACCTCTGACAGAGCCACGTGGTTTGTAAGAGGTTTAGAAGCTGTACAAAATCGAAACGGAATCAAAATGATTAATATCCCTACTCCATGTGAGTAACTCATTTCCTGAGGTACAACTTAGTATAGGTAATTAGCAGATCAAGTTCACCTACCTAGGATTTAAATCTCTAGGCATACCACATTATCTGTCAAACATGTATGTCCAAACCTGGCTCGGGCATTGCATCTCCCAGGAAGCAGATCTCATCAACCCTTCTTTCTTACCATTGGTAAAGGGTGTGTACTCCTCCATTCCTGTTCTTTTTGTCCCTTGCTCAGAGCCCTGTCACAGTTTTGTTTATCCTATCCAGGTCTGGACAGGACACATGCGTACCCAGCCATGCTAATGATTGGCGTCCATGCAAAAAAAGTATTATCATAGGAGACCTAACTTTTTTTTTTTTTTTGTAGAGACAGAGTCTCATTTTATCACCCTCAGTAGAGTGCCATGGCGTCACACAGCTCACAGCAACCTTCAACTCCTGGGCTTAGGCAGTTCTCTTGCCTCAGCCTCCTGAGTAACTGGGACTACAGGCGCCCGCCACAACGCCTGGCTATTTTTCTGTTTTGCAGTTTGGCCGAGGCTGGGTTTGAACCCACCACCTTCAGCATATGGGGCCGGCACCCTACACGATGAGCCACAGGCGCTGCCCAGGAGACCTAACTTTGAAAGGCCTGCTTACAAGGTTGGCCCTGGGCTGGCATCTGGGAACTTGATTTTCAGGAAGGCTCCTGCCATTCCCAGAACTGATAAGGGTGGCTTATTGTGCCAGAACTGTTTATATGAGCAATGTGATATATGCTGAATAACTGCTTTCTTTCTTGGAGTCTGAAATTTCGGTATGTGCCAGTCAGAGGGTTCCTGTGTAACCAGCCCCCAATAAAAACCTGGGGCACCGAATCTCTAATGGGCTTCCCCACTAGACAGCATTTTACATGTGTTTTCACAACTTGTTGCTAGGGAAATTGTCTTGTATATACTCTGGGAGAGGATTCTTGAAATTTTATTCCTTGTCTCCCCAGGACTGCATCCCATGAGCCTTTTCCCTTTGCTGATTTTGTTTTGTATGCTTTCACTGTAATAAATCATCACTATGAGTATGATTATATGCTGATGAATCACAGAACCTGGGACTAGTCTTGGGGACCCCTTACACAACACTCTTGCAAACAACATTGTTAAATATTTATTAAATGCTTGGTTAATGGAGAGAATGAGCCTGGTGAGGAACAGGGAAAAGAGAGGGGCTCTCTGATGTTCACACTGACTCTTTCTGAGTGGTCACATTTGCACTCTTGTGCTATACTAACCCAGAATCTGTTGGGGTCTAGAGCAGCGGTTCTCAACCTGTGGGATCTGTATTAAAGGGCCATGGCATTAGGAAAGTTGAGAACCACTGATCTAGAGGAAGTCTGAGCACTGGGGTGCAATGGAAGAGGTTTTTTTTACACTGAGTATCATGATCAGGTTTGCATTTTGGAAAGAATAAATGCCCAAGAATCGTGAAAATTTGCTTTATCAGTTTAACACTTACTACAAAGCCACTGTAATAAAAATACTTGTAGTATGGTAATGAACTAGAAATATGATGTAATATCCAGGTAAATTTTCCATATTCTTGCCCAGGTTCTTTTCATCAAATCTTTATTCAGTTCTTTTATGAGCCCTTTGAGATTGAATATGTGAGACTCAGTTCCTTCTTGGCTTTACTTCTGAAATAGGTCATGCAAAAACAAGCAAGTATCATTTATACTGTCTATAACAGAATGCACTGAACTTTTTTTTAGATGGTTGTGATGCTGTTAAAGTGGGAATGTGGGCTCTGAATTCAGAACCTGAGAAAAACAATAAGTGAATAAAGAACTTTTTACCAATCTCTTGTGAATTGCTTATATTTCAAATCACTGAATATTAATAGCTTAGGGATAGTTTGGCATTTTCAATTTTTATAGTTTTTTAGTTGGTAAAAAAAAAAAAATGGAATATTTCTGTTTCCACAATCTGCCACCATTGTTTTGTCTTTCTTTGTGTGTTAGGGATGGCATTTCCTAAGGGAAAGCTTAATTAGACTGTGCAATAATCTTGGGGAAATAGAGAAAGCTGGTTATGTAAAATACACTGGATAAAAGATCTTATAAAAAAAAAAACCTTTGAAGGAGGAAAACATCCCGTACTGAGGGAACTGAGGTGGGATGATGGAGTTTTGCTGTTCCTGTTTTGCATTTCTAACAGTAAGCTTGAAAGCACAGGATCTTCTGACCATTGAAGCTGAAATTATATATGCAGTGCTTCTCATGAAATAATATTTACCATAAAAAGACTACATTTATACTTGTGTTGAGTAACTCTAAAAATTTCTGTGCAGAAAATTCTAAAACTGTTAATGCAAAATATTCACCAACTCAAGACCTACATGAGCACACAGAAGTATTACATTGATTACATGTCTGTGTATTAGCCAATCCCTGAAATGGTGTCTCAGAAGCATTAAAATTGAGCCTCTGTTCTAAGCGTGTGGTGTCAGCTGTGGCCTGGGAGAGTGCCATTTAGTTGAAGCACCTGCGCCTCCTCACAGGGTCTTCTTGTGGCTGCCCAGGAAGATGGAGGGGAACTGCCTCACCATTCCAGCCACACATGCAGGGCTGGGAATCCTGCCTATGAAGCGTCTCCTGCTCTGACTGACAAGAGACCCAGTGATGAGAGTCTAGCCATCTGGCTGCATTTTGAGGACAGAAAAAGCAGAAGAAACTATAATAAAATCAAGTATCCCCCCAAAAAACAATGTCTCCAGGCCCATGCCAATAGTGATGATCACCTATTTGTCAATTGTTTCCTCTTGCATTAAACAAAACTCTGGAATCCTGAGCATGGTGGCCTATTTGCAGTGTACAAATGGCATGTGTGAAGAGGGAGCTCAGATCTGACCTAGAAATTTGAGATGTAAATAAAGAGACCTAACATCTCACTGGGGAGCCACAGGCCAATTATCTTGAGTGTGGTAAGTAGAATACAACTCCTAAAGGAAAGTAGGTGTTGTGAACTAAGAAAAAAATGTATTTATAAGATAAACTTGATGTATTCCTTTATTATAAGTCCTCAAAAGTTTATAGGAATTAAAGTTCTCTAGAGTACGTAAAGACTTTGGGGGCAAAGGAAGGAGGCTTTTCTTTTTTGCTTATTTTTGTTCATGAACAAAATTCTGCAGTATTACGTTAAACCATATGAAATTGCTGATACTCAAACATTTTGGCCTACAACATTGACAATTTCATATGGTTCACCCTAATATAAACTAATTTCATCCCACAAATACTTAGAAAATGTTCTCAGCTTATTGCAGCTTATTGGTCTTAGTGTCATCAGAGGGAGAACTTCTCATAAATTCTTAGAGTCTTTATTTATAATAATTTTTGACATGTCCATCTCTTATCAAAGTAGTATTTTCAATAGGGAACCAAGAGATGAACCCAGCTACTTATCATTTAATCTTTGACAAGCCTATCAAAAATATTCAGTGGGGGTGGGCGGTGCCTGTGGCTCAATGGAGTAGGGCACTGGCCCCATATGCCGGAGGTGGTGGGTTCAAACCCAGCCCCAGCCAAAAACTGCAAAAAAAAATAATAATAATAAAAGGAAATGATTGAAAAATATTCAGTGGGGGAAAGACTCCCTATTTAAAAAATGGTGCTAGGTGAACTGGATGGCAACCTGTAGAAGGCTGAAACTGGACCCGCACCTTTCACCATTAACAAAAATTGATTCTCACTAGATAAAAGATTTAAATGTAAGACGTGAAACTATAAAAATCCTAGCAGAGAGTGCAGGGAAAACACTTGAAGAAATTGGTCTGGGATAATATTTTATGAGGAGAACCCCCAGGGCAATTAAAGCAACACCAAAAATACATTACTGGGATCTGGTCAAACTAAAAAGCTTTTGCACAGCCAACAGCACAGTAAGTAAAGCAAACAGACAACCTTCAGAATGGGAGAAGATTTTTGCAGGTTATACTTCTGACAAAGGTCTGATAACTAGAATCTACAGAGAACTCAAGCTAATCAATAAGAAAAGAACAAATAACCCCATTTCTATGTGGGCAAGAGACTTGAACAGAAACTTCTCTGGTAAAGACGGGCGCATGGCCTACAAACACATGAAAAATGCTCATCATCCTTAATCATCAGAGAAATGCAAATCAAAACCACTTTGAGATATCATCTAATTCCAGTAAGATTAGCCCACATCACAAAATTCCAAAACTACAGATGTTGGCGTGGATGCAGAGAGAAAGGAATACTTCTATACTGCTGGTGGGAATGTAAGCTAATACATTTGGAAAGAAGTTTGGAGAGCACTCAAGGAACTAAAAGTAGACCTACCTTTCAATCCTGCAATTCCTCTACTAGGTATATACCCAGATGATCAAAAATTATTTTGCAACAAAGACATTTGCACCAGAATGTTTATTGCAGCCCAATTCATAATAGCCAAGACATGGAAACAGCCCAAGTGCCCATCAACCCATGAATGGATTAACAAATTGTGGTATATGTATACCATGGAATACTATGCAGTCATAAAAAAGATGGAGACTTTACCTCTTTTATGTTTACCTGGATGGAGCTGGAACATATTCTTCTTAGTAAAGTATCTCAAGAATGGGAAAAAGAAAAGTATCCAATGTACTCAATACTACTATGAAATCAATATATAATCACCTACACATTCATATAATTGGCAAAACATAAATATAGTCCAGAAAGTACAAGAGAAGAGGAGAGAGAGAGGAGGGGAGGGAGGAGGGTATTTGGGGGGACCTCACCTAATGTACATGGATGATGCAATGGTAAATTTCAAAACTATTAAGAAATGAGTATAATTTTGATGGCTGTGTTACTTAGTTCAATGTAATCATTTCAAAGCAGTACCTTGAATCCCATAAATGCATCAGTATACAAAGTTATGATTTAATAAAAAATAATAGTAAAAGGAAAAAAATAAAATATTTTCCAATAAGTAAAAAATGTAGTATTTTCAATTTGGATATTCTTGGAGGGGAGGGGAGAATACCAAAGAAATCAAAAATTCCAGGGCCTACTGTCTAAAATATAATGGTATTCTGGCTCAGTGCTCGTAGCTCAGTGGTTAGGGTGCCAGCAACATACCCTGGGGCTGGTGGTTTCAACTGGCTCAGCCTGCTAAACAACAATGACAACTACAACAATAACAAAAAGAAATAGCCGGGTGCTGTGGCGGGTGCCTATAGTCCCAGCTACTTGGGAGGCTGAGGCAAGAGAATTGCCTAAGCCCAAGAGTTTGAGGTTGCTGTGAGCTGTGACACCACAGCACTCTACCAAGGGCAACATAGTGAGACTCTGTCTCAAAAATAAAATAAAGTAAATAATAAAATAAAATAGTGTTCTGATCCATGGTCTCCACAAACCAAAATAGCCTGGAATTTTTAGTTAATTTCTAGCTTAGTGCCTGATTTAGTACGCCTTCTTAGGCAGTCATTAGATATGACTGCAAAGCAATTGCTTTTTCAGCATTTTATAACTTCATCCTTGAAATGCATATTGGGAATTAGCCATTTACTCTCTAGCTCAGAATGTTTTTGAAACTCTTCTTTTTGGAATTACCTTCAGAGCCATTTGATAAGCCACTTGAGGAATTAATTATTCACTTCATTCATTCAGTACTTATTTGAGTCATGTGCAGTGTTGGCCACATTATGGGGTTCAGAAGCAGGTGACATAAATATAGAGGGTTATCTGGGGAGAGGTGTGAACATATGCACGCATTAGAAAAATCACCAGGATGTGTGAGTGGGGAGCAGTGAGAGGCTCCAATTCACTAGAGAAGAGGTGGTGCAAGGAAAATAAGGCTAGAAAGGTAAGCTATGGCCATATTGTGGAGTGCCTTGGATGCTGCTTTGCAAGCAGTAGGGAGCTATTGAAGGTTTTTATGCCTTTGGAGTTTTGGCCTACCAGCTAACAACAGCAGAATTGAAATTATAAATCAACCTTGCAATTTGTTTTCCCAGCTTGTTTCTCACTAAAACTGGTTTCACACACCCCAGTTGCATGTACACTTGAACAGACTTTGAGTAACATTTGATTGTTTCTAAAAATTAAATTCACTTTCAGAGGAAAAAAATTGCTTCCATTGACCTTATTCAAAGAAATGTAATATACTAAAGGAACAGAAGACAAATCAAACAAAAAAATGTCCTAAGTGTTTTGAGAGATTGCATTGTTGGAATAAACATTTATTACTCCAGAGGGTTCCTTGGAAATCAGCCTGTGATTGGATGTGAGTTCTGGTATATTTGTTTTTTAAAAATTACTTTATAGTTACATTGTAAGTATATTAAGTATAATTAATCTTTTGAGTTAGTATCTTCCCTGCCTTTATTGGAGTGTATTGAAGCGTAATACTGATAACAGATAAAGAGGATTGGGGTTATAACTAAAAAGAATAGGGATTCTAATAGCAATGCTGAATTCTCATTAAAGAATTAAAAGCTCTTCAGGTGAGGTATTAAGGGTGCTGTGATATGTTACTCTGACGTTCTAGTCAGCTAGCTAACTACTGACCATAAATGCCACTTACTTCTAGTATGTGGAAGTGCCTTGCA
The DNA here is from genome assembly GCA_963574655.1 of Perodicticus potto. Classification (NCBI taxonomy): domain Eukaryota; kingdom Metazoa; phylum Chordata; class Mammalia; order Primates; family Lorisidae; genus Perodicticus; species Perodicticus potto. The sequence continues at coordinate 5,351 of CAUYRH010043785.1, read as the reverse complement.
TCAGGGTGAGAGACTTGTAGATGAAGTGGTATTTGCTATTTATATGGTTTCTGTTACAGCCTTCTTTTGGGTAAGATGCTTTTGAACCCTCTGTGATGTTGACATTAGCTAGAGTGCCCTCCTCTGTGGAGTCCAGCAATAGTGCCTGCTTTGGAGAATTAGCCAGGGTCTAAAGCAGTGGTTCTCAATCTGCAGGTCGTGACCCACAGGAACTGTATTAAAGGGCCGTGGCATTAGGAAGGTTGAGAACCACTGGTGTAAAACAATTCAGTGTAGTAGGACTGAGATGTGTGATGAAATTTCCATTCTGCAGTTAATCATTGAAAACTGTCTTCCAAATTCTATCTGTTAACTATTGCTATATAGCTAAACCACTTCAAAAGTTAGTGAAACTTAAAGTAGTGATTATTTATTTGGTTCATTCTGTGGGTGGATAATTTGGACTAGATTCAGTGAACCACTTCTGCTGTTCTCATCCAATCTCCCCTATGCCTATGGTCAACTACAGGTCAGCAGGGATCTCTGCTTCTGAGGTTGGCTGACTGTCAATGATAGAGGATAGGAGCACTGAACTATACGTCCATCCTGCAACAGGCTAGTGCAGGCTTATCCTCATGATAGTTGGGCAGCTTTCTAAGAATGAGAAGTAGCAAAGCCTCTTAAGGCCTACCACTTGGGGCTGGCACACCATGACCTCTCGCTATATTCTATTACCCTTGGCAAATAATAAAGACAGTTGGGATTCAAGGAGCTACAGAGCCACCTTGAACTGGGGCCATTTTTACTATCACACAGATACAGATTACTACCCTTTTTATTATTTATTTATTTATTTTTTTTTTTTTTTGAGACAGAGTCTCAAGCTATTGTCCTGGTTAGAGTGCCATGTCATCACAGCTCACAACAACCTCAAACTCTTGGGTTTAAGCGATTTTCTTGCCTCAGCCTTCGAAGTAGCTGGGACTACAGGCACCTGCCACATGACCTGGCTATTTTTTTGTTGTAGTTGTCATTGTTTGGCAGGCCCGGGCTAGATTCGAACCCACCAACTCTGGTGTATGTGACTGTCGCCCTAGCCGCTGAGCTATAGTTGCTGGGCCTTACTACTCTTTTTAAAGGGTATGGTTTACTCCTGTAACATTTTTTTTTTCTTAAGACAGAGTCTCACTGTGTTACCCAGATTAGAGTGTTGTGGTGTCAGCCTAGCTCATTGCAACCTCAAACTCCTGGGCTGAAGCACTCCTCCTGCCTCAGCCTCCCAAGTAGGTGGAACCATAGGCACTTGCCACAGTGCCTGGCTAATTTTTCTGTTTTTTTTTTTAATAATTTTATTAAATCATAATTGTGTACATTGCTGCAATCATAGGGCAGAATGTGCTTCATATGCAATCAGAAACATTTTGATCGTACTGTGAGAGATAGCCTTCATAGCATTTTCTTAATCACTCTATACAGACATTGATACTCTACATTTAATAAGTTTCACCAGTACCCTACTAAGATGCACCGTAGGTGTGATCCCACTAATTGCCCACCCTCCACCCATCCTCCCCCCTCCCCTCCCCTCCCTTTCCCTTTTCCTCATCTTAAAAATTAGCAAGGTTACTTCTCTTTGTCCATAGACAGAAAGGTTTTCTGATTTTAAAGACTGAATGTAATTACATGGAGCTCCCATAGATAATCAGAATATAATCCCTCATCTCATAGCCCTTGACTTAGTCATATTTGCAAGTCCCTTTTGTCCTGCTAGGTAACGTATATTCACAGGTTCCTGGGAATAGGATCTTTGGGGTCACCATTGTTCCTATCTTGCTCTAGAAGGTAGCAGAATCTGGTAAGTGCTCTTCATTATTAAGAAAACCTCTTTGCAATTATGACCCTGTTTTTAGGGCACATATGGACAATTCTAAAATATTTCTTATACCTCCAAATAATTTCCTAATGTCAGAAGTGGTACTATGAAGGGATTTTGTACAGGATATAAAATTTAAATGCATCTGGTTTGGGGGTCAGATTATGTTGAAGATATGTTTTTGACAAGGCTATTTTAAACTGTCAGTTTTTTACAAGAAAAATTTTGTCAAAAGTGTTGAGTAATCTAACAACTAACTTGAAGAAACTATACATTTTAAAAATAGCAAGATCAAAATTATGTCTCAATTACCACCAAAATGTAGTTGACTATAGTCAGCTGCATTTTCGTTGCTTTTAAATTTTTCTAAGATCATCAAATATATCAATGACTCTCATATTCTTACTATTTTCTCATTATAGCTATAGGCTTTTTTTGACCCAAATTGTTTTTAGCTTAGGCTAACCAATTATACTCAAGGCACATCAGAATCATGCTGTAAGGTATTTTAGTCCTTTTAGGTCTTCTTTGCTGGATGTTTTCTGGATTACTAAAGTTTAAATGTTAGAATTCCCCAGGAGTCAGTATTAGGGTACTGTTATTTAGTTACGCTTAATCCTTGCCTAATCACATGCGATCCTATAACTTTATACAACATCTGTATTCTAACAAACACCTAGGTTATATTCCCTGGCTCAACCTTCAAAAATTACATATGACATCTCTACTGAGATGCCTAATAGCCACACAAAACCTTCCACTTTTGAGTCTTGTCCATTTTAGTAAATGCAACTATTGTGTCTGTTGTTCAAACCCTTGAGTAATCCTAGGTAATCCTCTTTCTCACTGTCAGTATAAGTAAATATGACAGCTATTCTTTCCAAAGTCTTCTAGAATCTGATCTCCTTCTTCTGCAACCATGTTCACGTTCACTACTGTCCTGGTCCAACCCACTATCATCTCTCACCTGGATTATTCCAATAGTTTCTAAATGGTCTTCTTGCATTTATCTTTGCCTTTTCCTTTTTTGAAAACTGTGACTTCCCATGTCACTCAAAATAAACTACAAAGTCCTCATTATGGATATTAAGGCCCTACGTGACTGACCTCTACTTCACTGCCTACATGTCCTGTCATTTGTCAATGGGCACTGTGTTCTCATTGAATCCTTCAGACTTGCTGTGCTGGAGACCTTCATTTACCCCTCACAACATATTCTCTGTGCTGCTCCCCTCTATTCTGTGTCCTGAGAAAGAAAATATATGGACTTCATGAGTGCATGCCTTAGCCTTCTGTTTTCAGGCAGTTGGAAACACTACCACAAAATCAGTAGGAGGAGGAGAGAGAGGTTAGAATATATGTGTAGCAGCTATCTCTCCACCTGCAGGTACTCTGCTGGCTGGCCACATTTTAGTAAATGTGTGGTTAATTGTCATTTAAGGGATCCCATTGTACAAACCACCCTCCCTCTGCATCCCTCTCTGTCTCTGGCTTTTGCCATTATTCTCACCTGTCACCTTTTTGTGCCTAACATCAGTAATGGAGACTCATCGTCAGTAGTCTTAGGAACTGTACTTTTTCTGAAAGACTTCCTTATATTCTGTTTTGCCCTTTACATAGAGATTCATGATTAGACACTCATCACATTATTATGCTGAGACACTGACCGATATAAATCAGCAAGCACACTGCTGCTCTAAGACCTCAGGTCTTTGCCCCCCATTCTTTCCCACTCCAGGTACATTCATCCTCTTGATATTCCTATGGCTCATTTCCTTCTCTCATATCTATCTCTGTTCAAATGTCACCCCAATGGAGAGGATTTCCTTGACTAGTCTGTGTAAAGTAACACCATCTTCTCCATCTCTCTAACCCACTAGGTTGTTAGTTTTTTCTCTGCATAGCAGTGTTTCACCAACTGTTGTAACATGTAGCTGTTTGTTTATTGCCTATCTTATTCCATAAGAATATAATAGAAGCTTTATTTGAAAAGAAATACGTTGAACTTTGTAGCCTCCCTCAAGCCTAGAATAGGACACTGTATGTACTAGACACACAGCCTATATGTTCAGTGAATAAATGAATGAATTGAATTATATTTTGAATAACATAGGGAAAAACATCATAGTCAATGAGAGTACTAAGGCCGGGCTCACGCCTATAATTCTAGCACTCTGGAAGGCCAAGGCAGGTGGATTGCCCTGAGCTCTGAGATTCTAAACCAGCCTGAGCCAGAGTGAGACCCCATCTCTACAAAAAAAAAAAACCGGGCATTATGGTGGGTGCCTGTAGTCCCAGCCACTTGGGAAGCTGAGGCAAGAGAATTGCTTAAGCCCAAGAGTTGGAGGTTGGATGATGCCACGGCACTCTCCCAAGGGCCACAAAATCAATCAATCAATCAATCAATAAAAGAGAAAAAAAAGAAAATTTCAAAAAATGAGAGTGCTAGGATGGTTCCATTATGGTGTCTTGACTCTGGAATCTGAAGACAGACATTAGATCAAGTGTCTAATGTCTCTCCAATGTGACTTCTGGATTCTTACGAATCCTGCCATCTCTCTTCAGTCTTTCTTTGACTGCTCTTTGAATGCTATTTACATAAATCAAATGAAAAGAAACAACTGTGGAAGGTATAAATGTAGTTTGAAGACAGAATAAAAAGAGAACCAAGTGGCAGACTGACAAACAAAAATATAGTGTAAGCCTGAAAATTTCAAGCAGAATATTAAAGAAAGATATGAGGGAAGTCTAGTGTAGCAAGGGAGACTCATTCTGCTCCAGAGACACTGGGATTGACAGTGCATCCATATTTCCTGATCCGTTTTCAGAAAGTAAATAGAGAGATGGGTTGGTAACCAAAATAAGTGTGCACTGACAAATTTTACCTATGTATCACATGGTATCTTTAAGGCATCAATTGTGCTTATTGAACAGTATACTTTTAAGATATGAAGCCAAAGCAGAAGAGAGTATAACATGGGTAAATTTTCAGAAGTCAAAACCACCTTTCTCCTTTTTATTAGTAAGAGTTGCAAACAAAGTAATACCACCTAAAATCACCATATATCTTAATAATTAACTATGAGTTTCAGGAACTCGTAAGCATAATGTTTTATCTTTTTGTCACTTTCCCATTCATTTGATAAGTAGAATAGTTAAACTTTTTTTTATTAAACTACGTATACCTTTTGGATGAGCATTACCTAGTATTGGTATATACTAATCTGTTTATATGGTTAACTCATGGATGTTAATTGAGTATTTAATTTCCCCAAAATTTATCAAGTATCTTCTACAGGTTAGTCACTTGTATTGTAAGGGTAGGTAAATGAAGAAAACTCCTGCTTCCTTCCCTAAATGAATTTATAGTCTAATAAAGGAACAAGCACTTTGTAAATAGTGATTATTATCAAAGATGTTTTGTCATTTGCATGAATAAAATACTGTGGAAACCTGAAGAGTGGAAAGGGTTATATTTCATGGAGGAAAATCATACTAA
>CAUYRH010043784.1:0-77837 GCA_963574655.1 Perodicticus potto | reverse complement strand
AATGAGTGTATCAATGAATGGACACAGTCCATCCATGGAATTCAGGCCTAGGAAATTCACAAGAAACTGACCTAGGCATAGGAAATGGGGGTTCCACATTTAGTCCCAAGTGTAAAGTGAAGGAGACACCAAGGCACAGGTCTCCTCAGCAGTTGTCCAGCCTTTTTGGCTATTGGAGCCTCTGGTGGGCATTGTAGGTCCCTCTCCTTGCCTGTCATCCAGCCCACTGGCTCTTCAGCTGGCTGCCGCAGCACCAACACCACCAAGGAGGAGGCGGCAGGTCCGCCGGCTCCACTGAGCTGGCTAGGGTGCCAGATGTCCTGCATCAGTTCTCCATCTCGGAGTAGAAACCCCAACTGCTGTTAGGGAAAAGGGGCGAAGACTCGATCTAACTGCTTCCTGCTGGATCCGGCGATGATAGATTAACAAAATTAATAAATCTCTAGCCAGACTCATCAGGAAAATGTAAGAGAAGAAACACATCATCAATATCAGGAATAAGGGGAATGATACCACTGTGGTATCTAATATTAAATATTAAAAAAAAAAGAATATTAAAATCTTACACCAATAAATTAAAAAACCCAAATAAAATGCATACATTTCTTGAAATATACAAACTACCAAGGTTTTTCTCAAGAAGAAATAGATAACTTAAATAGCCCTATATCTATTCAAGAAATTAAATTTTTCATTTTAAATCATCAAATTAAAAAATAATCTAGGCCCAGGTGGCTTTACTAGTGGCTTCTAGCAAACATTTAAGAAATAATACTAATTTTTTATGCAAACTCTTTTAGGAAATTGAAGAGGATGAAATACTTCCCATCTCAGGTTTTCTGGCCAGCATTAACCTGATTGCAGAATCTGACAAATACACTATAAGGAAAGAAACTACAAACAAGTATTCCCTATGAATATACATGCAAAAATTCTGAAAAAAATTTTAGCAAATAAATTCTACTGACAAATAGAAAGAATAGTGACCAAGCAGCCATTATAGGACTATAAGTTTGGTTTTACATTTAAAAAGCACCATAAGTAAATCACCAATGTAATTTACAATATTAACAAATTAAAAAAGAAACACCATATGATTATCTCAATAGATAACCATCTCTGATCTAAAAAAAAAGAAAAATCTTTCAGCAAAGTAGGAATGCAAGAGAATTCCTCAACCTAATAAAGAGGACCTAAAAAACCTACAGATAATATTTAGAGATGTTTAGTGATGAAGAACTAGATGTTCCCTTTAAGATTACAAATAATACCAGGATTTTTGCTCTCACCTCTTTTATGAAACATTGTTCTAGAGTTTCTAGCCAATGCAATCAGATAAGAAAAATAAATTTTAAAAATTTATATTGGGGGAAAAAAGTAAAACTGTCCTTTTTCAGAGATGACATGAATGTTAAAATTCAATAAATTCTATTAAAAAGCTACTAGAATTAATAAGTGATTCTAGCAAGATTCCAAGGTCAATATAAAAAGATCAATTGCATTTCTATGTATTTGCAGTGAAGGAAGTTACTGAAATAAAAATATAATTCATAACATCATCACAAAAATAAACTAATTAGGGTTAAATTTGAAAAATTATATATAAGACCTCTACATTGAGAACTATTAAACATTTCAAATGGAAATTAAGGAAGATCTAAGTGATATTCTGAGTGGGCCAGAAGACAGTTGATAAATTAATTTCTTCTAAATTAATCAATAGATTAAATATAATCACAATCAAAATGCCAGCAGTTCTGTAGAAATCAAACTGATTCTAAAATTCATACAGAAATGCAAAAGATCTCAATTTGCCAAAAGAATTTTGTAGAAGAATAAAGTTGTAGGAATAATAACTTGATTTTAAGACTTCTTATAAAACTAGAGTAATCAAGACAGTTTGGCATCAGTATAAAGATAGAAAAATAGATAAATAGTTTCAACGTTTCTCCATTCAGCATGATTTTAGCTGTGGGTCTGTCATCGGTGACTTTCATAATTTTGTGGTATGTTCTTATATGCCCAGTTACTTGAGGTTCTTTTTGAATCATGTAATCATGAATTTTATCAAATGCTTTCTCTGCATCTACTGAGATGATCATTTGGTCTTTGTTTTTGCTTCTGTTTATGTGGTGAATCACATTTATTGATTTATATATATTGAACCATCCTTGCATCCCTGGGTTGAAGCCCACTTTTTCATGGCGTACTATCTTTTTTTTTTTTTTTAATTGTTGGGGATTCATTGAGGGTACAAGAAACCATGTTACACTGGTTGCATTTGTTGGGTAAAGTCCCTCTTACAATCGTGTTTTACCCCCAATCTTTTTTTGACATGCTATTAAATTTGATTAGCAGTAGAGCTTTATTGAGAATTTTTACATCTATATTTATAAGGTATATAATATGGCCTTCAGTTTTGTTTGTTGTGTTCTTTCTTGGCTTTGGTATCTAGGTGATACTGGCTTCATAGAATGAGTTGGGGAGAAGTCTCTCCTTCTTTGTGCTATGGAATAAAACCTTATAGTATGAGTAACCAGCTCTTTTTTGTAGGTCTTGTAGAATTTGTCTGGGAATACACGGTCCAGGACTTTTTGTTGTTTGTTTTTGAAAGATTTTTTAATACTGTTTTGATTTTATTGTTTATTATTGGTCTTTTCAGGCATTCTATTTCTTTCTGATTGGGTCTTAGGAGGTTGTGTGCTTCCAGCAATTTTTCCATTTACTCTATATTTTCTAGTTTATGTGTAGAGTTAAAAATATTTCCCCTAAGAACTGGAACAAGACAAAAGTGCCCACTGTGTTCATTTCTATTCAATGAAGTGCTGGAAGTCTGAGAGAGAGTAATGAGGTAAGAAAAAGAAAAAAGAGTATCCAAATTGGGAAAGAGGAGGTCAAACTAGCAACATAATCTTGTTCTAGAATACCCCAAAGGCTTCTCCAAGAGACTCCAGGAATTGATAAATAAATTCAGCAAAGTCTCAGGCTACCAAATCCATGTACATAAATCAGTAGCATTTCTCTAAACAAATAACAGTTAAGTTGAGTGTCAAATCAAAGACTCAATAATTACAAAGAAAATAAAACACCTAGGAATATTTAACCAATGAGGTGAAAAATCTCTACAAAGAGAACTATGAAATAGTGAGAAAATAAATCACAGCAATACAAACATATGGCAAAACACATCTTGCTCATGAATCAGGAGAATTGACATTGTTAAAATATTCATACTACCAAAAGTGATTTAAAGATTCAATGCAATTACCATTAAAATACCAAGGAGATATTTCATAGATCTAGAAAAATTAATTCTATGCTTCATTTGAAACCAGAAAAGAGCCGAAGTAGCCAAAGCAATCCTAAGCAAAAAGAACAAATCTGGAGGCATCACATTACCAGATTTCAAACTATACTATAAGGCCCTACTAACTAAAACACCATAGTATTGGTACAAAAATGGAGACATAGATGAATGGAATAGAATGTAATAGAGAACTCAGACATAAAACCATCCACCTACAGCCAACTGATCTTTGACAAAGCAGGCAGAAGTGCCCACTGGAGAAATGAAGCCTTATTCAATAAATGGTCCTGAGAAAACTGGATAGCCACATGCAAAAGAATGAAGTAGGACCCCTATCTTTCACCACTCAAGAAATTAATTGAAGATGGATAAAATACTTAAAATTATGGCATGAAGCCATAAGAATTCTAGAGGAAAATGTAGGAAAAACTCTTATATATATCAGCCTAGGCAAAGAATTTATGATTAAGATCCCAAAGCAAATTATAGCAACAACAAAAATAAATAGTATTTGATTAAACAGCTTCTGTACAGCTAAGAAAATAATCAACAAAGAAAATAGATAAACTACAGAATAGGAGAAAATATTCACAAACTATATATTTGATAAAGAGCTAATATGCAGAATCTAAAAAGAACTCAATCAAACCAGCAAAAAAGAAAGAAAGAAACATTAAAAAGTGGGTAAAAAACATAAACAGAGCTTTTTAAAACCAGATAGATAAATGACCAATAAACCTATGAAAAATTCTTAACATCCCTAATTACCAGGGAAATGCAAATTACAACCACAATGAAATATCACCTTACCCTTGTTAAAATAGCTTTTATTAAAAAGTCTAAAAACAAAAGATATTGGCATGGTTGCAGAGAAAAAAGAATACTTATACACTGTTGGTGGGACTACTAATTAGTACAACTTTTATGAAAAACAAAATGGAGATTCCTCAAAGAACTAAAAGCAGACCTGCCATTCAATACAGCAATCCCAGTTCTGGGTATCTACTTTAAAAAAAATGAAGTCATTTTATCAACGAGACACCTGCCCCAGAATGCTTATTGCAGCACAATTCACAATTGGGAGGATATGGAATCAACTTAAGGGCCTGTCAGTTCATGAGTGTATTAACAAAATGTGGTGTATGTATACCATGGAATACTACTCAGCCATGAGATGAATGAATCAATGCCTTTTGCAACAATTTAGATAGAACTGGCAGCTATTATCCTGAGTATCACAAGAATGAAAAAAAGCCACAGGTTACTAAACTCAAACTAACTGATCAGGAAACATGCACAGAGGGAAGTAAAACTCATTGGAATTCAACTGGGAGGAAGGGAGAGCCAAAAACTTACCTAACGGGTACAACGAATGCTATTTGGGCTGTAAGCACATTTATAGCTATAGCTGTGACTCAAGCATTACAAAAGTGATCCATGTAACCAAACATATTTGTACCCACTTAATACTTAGAAACAAAAAATAGAACAACAGAATAAAAGAAAGTGTCTGAATCAAAATATTGTTCACAAATGCATGAATAACTGCTTCTGTATATAAACACAAAGGCAGTTTAATGAAGAGAGAGTAGTCTTTTAAATAAATGGTACTGGAGTAATTGGATATTCACATCCAAAACTATAAAAGTTTTAGAAGAAAACCTATAAGAAATCTCAGTGACCTTGGGATAGGCAAAGATTCTTAGATATAACACCAAAAGAATAATCATGAAATAAAAAATAAGATAAAACCAAATTAGTAAATATTATTCTGAAGAATTTGACCTCATCAAAATTAAAAGCACTGATCAGAGAATGAACAAATAAGCCAGAGTCTGTGAGAAAAGATATGCAAACCACTTGAATCCAGAATAGATAAGAAACTTTCAAAATATAATAAGGAAAAAAAATCCAATTGTTAAAAATGGGCAGAAAGACTTGAACAGACATATCACCAAAGAAGATATATTAATGGCAGTCATATGAAAAAATATTCTACATCTCTTATCATCAGGAGAATGGAAATTAAAACTTCAATGAGCTACTACTGCCCACGGGTTAGAATGGCTAAAATTAAAAAGACTGGCCACCACTATGAACGTATGATGTAATTGAACAATTAAGATAATGAGTGGTGGATGTTTCTCTGTTCCAGTGAGAGGTTACAGATGGTGGCTTGACTGATCAATACCATAGAAAAATAAGTTTGCACTCATGTTTTGTTTAATTTATCTCTAGATGGCTATAGATAGAAATATTTATAGACACATATATATGTGTATATTAGTATATACACATACATTTTCTTTTGTCCACAGAGATGGCTAGGAGCAATGAAACTCCAGTCAAAACAAGCACACTGGACTAGTAGATATTGGTTTCTAATAGACTCTGGAGAAATGGCCGATTCTAGGATTGGGGCAGGAAAAATGAAGAGTCTAGAGCATCTTATAGTGCCAGAAAATAAGGGCTCAAACAAAAACAGTGATGGAGGTATGTTCAGGTTCCTCCACTCTGAAGTTACTCTTTCTTTCCTCCTTTCCACGTTGAATTCTTTGAAAGGAAGTCATCTTGTAAAGCACTGGCTTAAAGGAGGAGTTCTCACTTCCTTGAGAGTAGAGTACCTACAAAAATTATTTTGGAATCTTCTCTCTTTTTATTTACTCATTCAGTAATTTAGTTATATCAGTATGAATTCATGGATAGTTATTTTACACTCTGAGTTATAATCCAATACTACTTTATTTTGTTGGTCAAATGGTTACAGTTTTGGCTACTGGGGCTCTTTCTGGTACAGCAAGATGTTTCAGACTCAACTTGTGCCATCCTTATCCCAGCACTAGAATCTGTCATTCCTACAAGGATCTCAAGTACCTTTCTACTGGAGAATAATATTTAGAATAAAGATCTGGGGGCAAGGTATGTTCATTGCTACTGGTATGACATTATGTCTAGGTTTTCTCAGTGGACTAAGGTAGGATATAGATGTATTAAGTAATAAAAATGAATTCATAAAGACAGTTTCAATTCCAATCCCACACTACAGGGTATATTCTAATCTTCATCTTTCCATACTTACAAGTCCTATGTCCAACAGTGAGAAACCTGGATCTCATTATCCTAAATATATTTACTCATTTTTAAAGCATAGAATGCATAGAAGATAGTTTCAGAATTGCTAGTCCAATCCCTGTAATGGAATGTAACAGTGCAGTTCTTAAAACGTAATGAGTTCTGTCAGAGAGGCAGTGGGGGGAGATAGTTAAGAGCATAGTTGTCAAATCAGTTTGAATCTATCATGTCCAAAGTGTTCAACTTTGGGCAAATTATGTCATCTTTTCAAGCCTCAATTTCCTCATCTATAGAATGGAAATAATGATGATTATCTACCATGTTCGGTTGATGTGTGGATTAAATGGGCTATTATATGGGGACTGGTATAGTTGGGATGTTTGTTCCTCCAAATCTGTTGAAATTTGATCCCCATTGTTGGAGGTGGGGCCTAATGGGAGGTGTTTGGGTCATGGGGGTGGATTCCTTATGAATAGGGTAATGCCCTCCCTAGAGGGAGGTTAGTAAATTCTCACTTTATTAGTTCCCTGCACCTCCCTCCATCATCTTTCTTCTCTCACCCTGTAATCCCTGCACAAGTGGGCTCCCCTTCACCTTCTGCCATGCCTGAAAGCAGTCTGAGGCCCTCACCAGAAGCCAAGCAGATGCTGGCACCATGCTTCTTATGCAGCCTGCAGGACCACTAGCCAAATTAACCTTTAAAAAAATAAATCAGCCATGGGTATTCCTTTATAGCAACACTAAACAGACTAAGACAGTAGCTATAGTAGGCATTCAATAAATAGAAGCTAATTGTTGTATATACCTTTAGGGAAACTTCTTTAAGATATTACATACAGAAAGAAAAGAACAAACTAGAAGGATTTTCAAGGACTCACTTTCACCTAGACATTTTCTAACTGCTACCAAAGGAACTAACAATGGGATAAAATTGAGACTCTTTTTTGTTGTACTTTTACGCTGTTTAAAAAGTATACCATATGCCTGTACTACTTCTATGTTTAAAAAGACAAACTCCATTTCAAAAAAATTATTAGGCTTATTAAAAGATTGATTTAATATTTTAAAAATTTTGAAGACAATGTTTGTGAAACTGGATTTCATGAGCTGCATCATCACCAAGCGTCTTCTGTGTCTTGGCCATCCTGCAAAGCTGGCCCTGCTGGTAGCCTGACCCTGGCCACTGAGTTTTCTTCTCACTGCCATAGTTTCCTTCTATATCATATTTTTTAATGGCACTGGAAAGACACATGGATCTACTAGTAAGTTGTCTTTATTATGTTCTCTCTTTCATTCACATATTCACTCATTCAACAGATGTTTAATGAGCACCTAGCTTGTTCTGATCACTGTGGTAGATACTGGAGAAGCAGCAGGCAGTAAAATCAATATAAATCCTTGTCTTCATGGAGCTTACATTCAAGAATCTGTTGTTGCTTTAAGGAACTTCCCCCAAACACACGGTCTCTTCAAACAACAACCTTTTATTTCCCTACAATTCCATGAGTCAGAAATTTAGGCCAGATCATTTACTTGACTCCGTTCAGCTGATGGTAATGAGTAGAGATTTAATAAGGCTTTATGCGCATGTCTAGCTTTGGGACTCTTCCATTTGGCCCCTTTTCACCTGGCTAGTTTTGGCTTCCTTACAGCCTAGTGGTCTCAGGGTAGCTGGTCTTCTTTCTCATGGCAGTTGATTTCTGATTTCCAAAAGAAAGCATTTGGAAGAAACCGGGATTCAAGAAGCCCAGAAGCCCAGAAGCCCAGATTCAAGTGGGGGCAAAATAGAGACACCATTTCTTGATGGGGGAAGCATGTCAGATGACAGCTAACGTCATCTTGAGCAACTTATCTTTGAGGTAACTGAAAAATAAAAGTGAATTCTAAGGAATTTCACACTAGAGCATGTGTGAAAGTGTGAGTTTGTGGTATGGGGTTGCAATTTTAAGAAGAGTGGCTAGGGAAGAATTCACTCAGAAGGTCATATTCAAATCAAGACTTGAATGAAGTGAGAATAATTAGGGACAAGCATTCCAGGCAGAAGAAACAGCAACTGCAAAGGCCCTGAGGCAGGAGCACGAAGCCTAGCATATTTGCAGCAAGGACACCGAAGGGTCTCACCAATATCTGGAGATTAAGTCATACAGATAAGGGGGTCAGAATATCAAGTAGAGTCTTACAGGTCACTGTAAGCATGAACTTTATGTTTTACTCTGAATTAAGCAAAGAGCCTTTGAATGGTTTTTGAGCATGTATGGTATACATTATGATTCGTGTTTTCACAGAATCTCTCTGTCTGCTATCATGAGTATAGACAGTAGAAAGTTAAGCAGAAGTGGGCAGAACACTTAGAATGCTATTGTAATAACGCAGGTAAGAGATAATAGTGGCTTGGAATAAGGTGGGAGCAAGGGAAATAATGATAAGTGGTCATACTCTGGAGGTATTTTAAATATATACCCAAAAAAGACTTGCTGCTGTCTTGACACACAGTATTCAGAATACAGGGGAGCCAAAGAAGACGTCAAGGTTTTTGACTTTATCAACTGGAAAGATGGAGTCGTTTAGCAGATGAAGAAAACTGCATGAGGATCTGAATTGGGAGAGTATAGTAGAAAATAATGTGAAATTTGAAATGACTGTGAAATTTCTAAGATTAGTTATTTAATAGGAGCTGAAACATATACAGTAAGTCCTCACTTAATGTCATCTATAAGTTCTTGGAAACTGTGTCTTTAAGTAAAACAATATATAAAAAACTCAACTTTACAATGGACGTAAACAACAGTTAAGTTCCTGTGGCATATTTTGGGTTGAAAAAAAAAAATCACCAAACTTCTAAATAAAGACCAAGATACATCGAATATTAACCTCTGATATAAATATGAGCTATACATGCATTTCAGAAAAATTAATAAGAACAAATGAGAAAATTACTCTTCAGCTTGCTCTAGCTCAGGGTCCCAGGTGCACAGAGACTGCCCCTGCAGCTCAGGGTACAAGGCAAGAGCCGACCTTGACATCGTCCCATCACAGGTTGCACTCATTCACATACGCACGCACATTCACACAGGGATCATTTAGACAAGCCAGTGAACCTGAACTGCCCATCATTAGGATGTGGGAGGAAGCCAGAGCACCCAGAGCAAGCCAGGCATACACAGGGAGAACGTGCAAACTCCACACAGACAGTGCCTCCAGCAAGCCGTATTTTTTCTCATCAACATTATAATGAAACGATATTGAATGAACATAATCGAAAAAATGATGTTGTTCAAGGACCTGCTGTAACTAACTGCGTGTATGTACACACACCCACACACAAACTTCTAAATGCATACAAAATTCTTGGAAATACACATTAAAAACTATTAATAGTGATTACCTTCGGGTAATGGGAACCTTTAAAAAGTGGCACTGGGATGTGAGGGGAGAGAGGAATACACATACATATTTTTGTTTCTAAATTTAACAACTTTCTGTGCCTAAGTGTTAGGGAAAAAGGTATTAAATGCAAGTGTCTATGTATGTATGTGTGTATCAATATTACCATGTCCTGTATTACTTTTATGGTTAAAATTGCTTAAAATTCATGTGGCTGGTGAAATAGAGTTACCACAAATAAAAATCTTATAAGGATTTCTATACCACGTTGGACCAGGGGTTTCACAATGTCTCTTTAAGCTCTGACACCAATTTCTACAACTGGGAGTTAACCACTAAGTCTTACTGTCACTTCCTCCACAGGCTTCTGTGAAATTTGGTATGTGAACAGCCTAATTCACCTAATTCATTTGTCTCATCTTGAAAACAGTACTAAGAGCTCTCAGAGCTTAACTACCTTACAGGAAGTTTGAGGTTGGTTGAAATAAGGTGTTTAGAAACTTTGAGTTACCACAAAGGCAGATGCTCATGCACTCAGAATCTTGTAAGTCCTGGAATATTAAAAGATGTAGTAAAAAGAAGCTGTTCCTGTCTTTTGAACACATAAGCATTCTGATGTTCTTGAACTATTACTTTTCATTTTGTCTGCTGTGGAAGAATGTTTCTCCCCAAACAGTATTAATTTTAGCATTTTTGTTCATGCCTTCTGTCAAACAAGATTTCCTCAGCCTTTGATTTTTATCAAGATTTACTTGACTTTAGTCTTCAAAGCATTTAATTCAAAGTTCACTCTGTCAGTGGGTGGATTAGTTGAGTAACTGAAATACCAGTGTTGAATGCCATAACGGTTTTGTTACAATATTTCTCTTCACAAGAGATATGCTTACCAGAGTCATATACTAATGAACAATAGGGTTACTGTCCAAATGGCAGACATCTTTGCAAAAAAGTTACTGGTAAATACTGAATGGAGAATAAACAATGACAGTTCTACAAAATATTCATTCAATGATTCTTAAATATTCTTTTAAGGCTCTTACTACATGTCAGGTACTGTATTGGGGGCTAGGAATACAAGAAGACACATGTCTTGTCCTTCATGAAACTTATATTCTGCCAGAGGAATGTCACATAGTAGTTGAAATGTTTTTGGGGGGGTTTTTTGCAGATTTTTTGGCCCGGACTGGGTTTGAACCCACCACCTCCAGTATATGGGGCTGGCGCCCTACTCCTTGAGCCACAGGTGCCACCGAGTAGTTTACATTTTTTATAACTATTGTAATGAAGTATTTGAGATACTATGTGAAAAGGAATTTGGAAGTTGTTTGCAGTATGAGTTTCGGGAGGTTACTTATTTGATTACTATTCTTTTGAAAAAAGATCATTTTTAGTCCCACAAATGTCAGAATAAAACCAGAAAGTCACCACCAGTCAGAACAACAAAGGGCAGTCAGTGGAAAAGGCTGCAAGTTTCTGTAAAAATGAGTTGTCTCAATATGTAAGGAAACTTTTCTTAGAATTGGAATTACAAGAAATAGGTTGAACTTTCTAAAAACAACTTTAAAAAATCATGTCAAATAGAGGCTGGATATTCATGGATATTATAGTTTATTAAGGGTGGCTTTTGCCTACAAAAAGAGGTTGAAGTAAATTACCTTTGAGGTTCCTTTCTAGTGTAAGGATCTTATAATAAGTACTGCAATTAGGAAATTATATTTTCTCTAGAGAAAGATTTCCAACAACCAAATACACCCAGGATGCTAATATTCTATTTATATTTTATAATTATTTAACAATGATCTCAAACAAGAGATGAGTAAAGAAAACAAATAGGCTTTGTTAATTACTGAATAGAAAAATATAATCTTTTACCCGACATTCTTTTGCCCGAAGCTCAATTAAAAATTTTACCATTCACTGGAAAAAACATCTGTCAAATTTAATAGGTACACCACTAATTGGGTCACTCTGGGGCCCCTGTCACCATTACCATTCCCAACTCTTTTCCATTGCTTCTGCTACCTTGTTCTAACTAATTTGCCAATCAATTTTCTGATTTCAATACCAACTTCAGATGACTGTCCTCTCATCTTATGGCATCCTGACTTGCCGCTTCTTGCTCTTCTAATTTATCAAAAATATAAGACCTCCACAGGAAAAAAAAAAAAAAAGCGCACACATACACACACACACACACACAACAAAAGCAAAACACCTCACAGTTTAGATTGGCAGACCCTCCAAGTTGATTGGTGCTGAGGCATTCAGTTAGCCTCGGGCTAATGAACATTTGTGTTGCATCAGTACCTCCACTTCAGATTCAAAGAATGCTTTTGGCAAAGACATTGACTCATTTTCAAACTGTGGTGAGACATCAAAGGAAGATGTTCTTGTTTGGGTTCCTTTAGGAAGAGGCCAGGTTAACCTAACATTTGAGTTCATGGCACAGCTACACGTGACTGCTGACTCCTCAAATGTCTGGGGTTGGGACAATAATAGCTATGGTAACTAAGATTTATTGAAAACGTACTATTTTCTTGGAATTTTACAGATAGTTTTATATACAGTCTCCCATTAATTCCTTGCAAAGATTGATGGAGGAAAGTTTTAATACTATCTCACTTCCGGGGCTGGGCCCTAGCAAGTCTATAGTTGACTGGCTGAAGGCCCTTGAGGAAAAGTGGTAGATCCGGGACTTAGACCAGGATAGTGTGCTGTCAGCGCTGTGATGCCTGGAGACCTGAAAATATGGCTAAGGGAGGAAGCCACACCTGACTCCCCCACCTTGGGGCTTTCATTCTCTCACTGATTCTTAACCCACAAGCTTTGCTATCTTATTTTATCTTACATTAGGGAACTTTTCTATAATTCAGCTAAAGTTTCTAGTTAATGTATTCAGATAGTGAGAAGTTCCAAAAAAATCTCTTATCTATGTGATTAAATTTTGCTAAAGGATGAGTTAAGTGAGCAATTTACTAGAACTGGGATTGATAAAGGAACCTTATTGCAATTTGAAGGCGACAAATAGGAAGACTTTGCCACCATGGAAGAAGACAGCATAGTGAGTATCTTTGCATTCTTCCAATGTTGAGACCGTGATTGGAGCATGAGGGAAAGTAGCAGTCTGCCCCTTGAAAGATGCAAGGTTGAACGGGACATGTTTTCTCTTTGACTTTTGGGCCTAGGAATCTGTTGAGGGCTAATTAGTTAATCTGTTGAGGGAATTAAGCCTTTGGGAGACTCTAGAACCCTTCCTCCACCCTATATAACTAAAAACAATATATTATTAACCCATGAAACATAAATCTTACACATGTGCTGACATTGGATACCATTTTATTAATGGTACAAGTTATTGACTGCTTCCCAGGAAATTTGTGGAAGAAAATCTAACAAGAGACTATTTTCACTTGTGTTGATAAGTCTTGCAATACATTTTGTCCCATACTTTCTGAGTTCTCCACTCTAGGCATTTTATTCCAGTAATTGATTTGGGTTGAAATCAGTATAAAGTGGAATCGTATCTCCCAAGTTTTACTGAACTTGGACTGCTCTGCCATGATATAGCAAAGGTGCTGAAGCATACCAGGCACAATATGTATTCTAATTTTTCAGAATAACTGTAAGTGAATGCTTTGGGAAAGACGGAAGCTTTGCTCTCCTAAATTGACTATTTAAGAAACAATTCTGACATCACGAATTACCAAAAAAAAAAAAAAAAAAGTAAAAGAAAAAGAAAAAAAGAGCAAGCAGTTGAATTTACATACCAGGTAAGCAGGAATCATGAACTCCATTACAATCCCTTGGACACTTGTAAATGAGGTTTGACTGAGGCCCCTGAAGTGTCCTCCCTTCAATCTGCTCACCTCTCTGTCACCCTTCACAACCCTTCAGGACTCTACTTCCCTCTTGTGTACTAAGAGAATTTGATAAACTCAGTAATGCTGTCTCAGGTGGAAGCAATTGACATGTTCCTGGCAGGTAAGAAAAATCAAGTCAATCAAATCAAGTGTCACATTAGTGAACTGGATATATGTGAAAAGTTTTAAGTAAATTTAAAAATAAAGGCAGGGGGGCGGTGCCTGTGGCCCATCGAGGAGGGCGCTGGCCCCATATACTGAAGGTGACGGGTTCAAACCCAGCCTTGGCCAAACTGCAAAAACAGAAAAACAGCTGGGCATTGTGGCGTGCACCTGTAGTCCCAGCTACTCGGGAGGCTGAGGCAAGAGAATCGCCTAAGCCCAGGAGTTGGAGGTTGCTGTGTGATGCCACGGCATTCTACCCAGGGCAGTAAAGTACAAAAAAATACTACAAAATACTACAAAATACTACAAAAAATAAAAATAAAAAATAAAAATAAATAAAGCTAGGGGAGGCTCTATCCTTTCAGCATCTTAATATTGACAAAGCATGTTTAAAAACTGGCCCCTGACCTTTGTGAACTTAATACAAATTGGTAGCATTTATAGGCTGCTTTTTTCCTTCTAGACAATAATGAAGATGCCCCCTGATACTGTTTGTAGCAATCTCTCTTACAGAGAAATCAGTCAAAGGTGTGATCTGGATATACTAAAGCCCATTTGGCAAATTTCTTCAGCCTACCAGATAAAAAGCAAATTTTCAGTTGACATTCAAGGCCTTCCATGACCCCATTTGCCTGCCTCATTAACCTTATTTCTCACTCATTCCTAACCATATGCTGCTAAACCACTTCGAGTTCTTGGGTACCCTATGTTTTCACACTTTTTGTTACCTATTGCTGTAGAAACAACTACCCAAAACTTAATGGTTAAAATACTACGCATTTATTATACTATCATCAGTTATTGTGGGTTAAGAATTCAGGAGCAGTTCAGCCATGTGGTTCTGACTTGAAATTTCTCAGGAGGTTGCAGTCATACCTAGACTTGAAGATCTGTTTCCAAGGTGTCTCACTAGCAAGTTGGAGCTGGTTTCTCTCCACATCCACATGGGTCTCTCCCAGGACTGTTGAGTGCGACTGCTGGATGCCCAAAGTGAGTAATCCAAGAGGGACGGCCAGGCGTGAGCTCTCCTTTCATGACCCAGCCTCACGCGTCACATGGTATCCCTTCCAACATATTCTGTGTGTTAAAATTGAATCACTAAATCCAGCCCATGTTTAAGGGGAGGAGAATTAAGACTCCATCTCTGAAGGGAAGAATGTCAAGAATTTGTGAACATATTTTAACCAACTGTAATGCTCCTGCCCCTTAGTTCCTTCTGCTGAGAATGACCTCTCCACTCAGCATAGCCCAATCCCACATGCCTTTCAAGACCCCGTTCAATTGTCACTTTCTGCAACAAACCTTTCCAAATGCCACCTAGGAGTTTTCCTTTCTTTGTTGTCTTCCTGTTACATTTTCTACACTTTTTTTCCCTGCATTTGTTTCTTTTCATCTTAGGTGATAAGTACACATGTATTCCAAGCCAGGGTTTATCAGCTTGGGTACTATTGATGCTTTGGGGGGAAATTTTTGGTGTGGGGAAGCTGTCTAGTGTGTAAGATGTTTAGCAGCATCCCAGGTCTCTTTCCACTAAATGTGAACAGCACCTTCCATCCCCAATGTGATGATCCAAAATGTCTCCAGACATTGTCAAATGTTCCATGGTGGGCAAAAATGATTCCTGGTTGATAACCATAGTTCTAAGCAATTGATATCCGTGATTCATTTTGTATTCCCACGTCACTACTGTAAAAGACTATTCTAACAACCTAGAAGAACAGACTTTATTCTTTCAATCTTCATGTTGCTAAGAACTCCTGAGTTGTCCTGTCCAAACTTTCCTAGTCGCCCTTCAGTTCTCTGAGTAATTCTAACAGACTTTCAATAAATTATTTCAGTTTTTTGTTTTTTTCTTTTCTGTTTAAAGTAGCTTCTTTTGCCTTCTACCAAAAGAAATATAATTAAAAAGACTGACTCATCCTTCAAGGCCTGGATCAAATATAACTTCTTCCAGTTCTCCTAGATGTCCTCAGAAAAAAATTTATCTTTTCTTTCCCATTATATTTTGATTAGCACTTTCCACAGCCTGGTAGTACAGTCAGGTTTACATACACCAAATGCTCTCTACACCCGGGCCAGGCATCATGCCCAGAATAGAACGGGCTGGATCTAACTGTGAATGAAATGAATTTTTATTTGCACCTTTAATGCAAAGGTATATCCAAACAGACATTACTAGAGAAAATGAATTTGAAGGCTAGTCTGGCAAAATTTGCTCTTGATGTTTTTTGGCCATTTCACATTTATTACAGGCTGCTGGTACTTGAGGAGGAAGAGAGTGCTCAGTCTGGATGATGACTCATCAGGTTCAGATCCCATCTTTACCACTTACCGTCAGACCCTGGGCAAGTTATTTAATTGTTCTGTGCCTCCAATTGCTTATGTGTAAATGCAGATTGTTAAAATACTATACTACCTCATGGGGCTAAAACATTAATTTAGAGCTACTCTAGCTAAAATCAGGAGAGACCTAGAGACTCACTCCCTTGGCACCACCCTACTGGTAGCCACCTCCAAAGGCATCAACTCATAAGCCTAATGCTCTCTAAGTCAATTTGAGATAAATGCCAATAGTCATCCCAGTTCTTCTACAGATAGGGAAGTTGAACAGGTAAATAAATAACATGCCCAAAGCAACATTCTAAGTTAATAGTAACCAGGGACTAGATTCCGGTTTCCCCAACTCATAAGGTATCTTTCCACTGACTTTGCCAACTCTAGTTCTGATGGCGACCGCAATTATTCTTGCTTAGTTTAACCTTATTTTCTTGAACTGGCATTCAAGGTGCTATTTGTATTCAAGGTCCAACATAGCCTACACTTCCCCTTTGGCCATGTTTGCTTCTTTCATACCAATTTGTTTTACCTACGTGTCTTAATTCTTGCCTTAACAATATGCTCATTCCATTTCTGCCCAAGCAACTGCCCTATCTAATCCATTCCTTTCCATAACTTCCATGTCTACTTATCTCCCTGTAAGGGCTCTAAAATTAAACTTCTCCAAGAACCCACTGGATGAATTGTCTATTTTGCTTATCCCTCTAAATTTTTATAAACAAACCCTATGTCATTGCATGTTGTTCACTGTATATAACTTTGCATCACTTACTATAATAATAATAAAAAGGGCTTTTGCATTTACTGAAAAACTGTTTAGTAAAAGTTTTCATACCCCTCACTTATCTCTCATAGCACTTAAAATTAGATACTTGTGTTATCCTGACCACTCTTACCTACTGTCCAAGTTGTTCTATGTAGTCTTTAATTTCTTCAACTTAGGGTCCATAGTGGTAGATATTGTTTTAAATATCTGCATCCAGATGGATTTATGCCACATATATGGAAGGCAGTTTAAGGAATGATTCATCTCAATACTTTCTAATACAAATGGTCTCACCCAGTTGAATGTGAGTTTAAGAATAGGTAGTATCTTAATCTATAAGCCTCAACAGTGCCAAGTAAAGCATTCAGGAGACAATAGACCAGTGGTTCCCAACATTCCTAATGCCATGGTCCTTTAAGACAGTTCCTGTGGGTGACCCACAGTTTGAGAACCGCTGCAAGAGACAAGTTTTGCTTGTACTTTTAGGTATTTCCTATTTTTTTATACACTGTAAGCCCAACATGTTCACATCAAGCAAAAGGAAAATGAGAGAGGGGTTGTAAATGACTTTAAGTCAGTATTTCTCAACCTTCCTAATGCCGCAACCTTATAATACAGTTCCTCATGTTGTGGTGACCCCTAACCACAAAATTATTTTTGTTGCTACTTCATAACTGCAATTTTGCTACTGTTATGAATTATAATGTAAATATCTGATATGCAGGAGACTCCCAAAGGGGTCGTGACCCACAGGTTGAGAATTGCTGCTTTAAGTCATTGTGTGACTGTCCTCTTCCCTTTTTAAGACATGCACTACATGCCATACGCTACGCTATACAAACATGGTAAGAACTTAGGTATCAGGCCCTAGGTTATGTGTTACACATGTCTTAGTTAATCACTTGTAACTATTCTATAAGGTAAGACTATTTTTATCTTAAAGAATAAAACAAAGAAAATGAAGTTTAAATTTAAAAAGTAGCCTCAAATCACATATACCAGGTTATGGCAGATCTAGAATTAAACCCACATCTAATTCCAGAATCCACACTCAGCCTTCATGCCATGAACCAGGGCAAATCTTCCAGTCTTTCATTTTTGTTAAGCGCGGCTAATAAGAGGCCATAGCAATGATTAAATAAACCACATAAAATATTAACACAGTATGTTATACATAATACCCAATAATCTGTACTCACTTTCAGTATAGTATGATAAGGCAAAGGAGTTAAAATGTCAGTTAAGACATGTTTGCCCTTAAAAAATCTAATAAGTGGGCAGACTTCTAAAATGGCACCCCAATGGCTCCAATTCAATGGCTCCCACCATGAATATGATGGGTTATCACACCCAGCATTATATTACATGCAAAAGGGTTTTCCAGATGTAATCAAGGTTACTAATCAGTTGACTTGAATTAGTCAAAGAAAAGATTACCCTGGTGGGTACCCCTCAGCTAATCTTTTATTTTTATTTTTTTGTAGAGACAGAGTCTCACTTTATCGCCCTTGGTAGAGTGCTGTGGCGTCACACAGCTCATAGCAACCTCCAACTCCTGGGCTTAGGCGATTCTCTTCCCTCAGCCTCCTGAGTAGCTGGGACTACAGGCACCCGCCACAACGCCCGGCTATTTTTGTTGTTGTTGCAGTTTGGTCGGGGCCAGGTTTGAACCTGTTATCCTCGGTATATGGGGCTGGCGCCCTACCCACTGAGCCATAGGCACCGCTCAGCTAATCCCTTTTTAAGGTCTTTTAAAAGCAAAGCATGTTCTCTAACTGGTAGCAGATGAAAAAGTCAGAGATTTGAATCACAAGGAAGATTGCACACACTGTTGCTGGCCTTGAAGATTGAGGTGGTCACATGCAAGGGCTGGAAAGTGGTCTCTGGAGACCCCTGAGCCAATAGCTAATCCTACAGGCAAAGAAACTGAGCACTACGTGCCTAGTAGAGTGTGACAGGTTGAAGCAGGGGTGTAACAGTTTCTGTAAACTGCAGAAAGTGATTGGACTTTTACTCTGCTACCACTGGCAGCATATTAAAAAGAAATCCTCAATGTAATCTAATTGTATGCATCCTTATATTAATCCAAAAACAAAGATTAAAACTATTTGAAAATACATGGATTAAAAAAATCAACTGTAATTATATGTACTATGTATATTTTGTTTTAATTTTATATGTATAATATTTAAGGTAAGTGGATAATTCCTTTTAATAACTTTTCCCCTTTAAATTGTATAACTGCTACAACTGATTAAGTTAAAATGTTTATTAAGATGGTGAAATTCACCAAAAAAGCATCCATGCACTCATAAAACCATTTTTTTTTATTCTGAGTAAACAGAAATACTTTTCCCTAGTCATCAGAGAAATGCAAATCACAACCACTTTGAGATATAACCTAATCCTAGTGAGAACAGCTTACATTCACAAAGTCCCAAAGATGCAGATGCTGGGACGGGTGTGGGTGTGGAGACAGAACACTTAAGCACTGTTGGTGGGATTGAGAACTAGTTCCCTCAAAGAAGTAGAAGTAGACCTTCCATTTGATCCTGCAATCCCATTTCTAGGTATATACCCAGAAGAAAAGAAATCATTTCACCACAAGGATATTTGCACTTGAATGTTTATAGCAGCTCAATTCATAATTGCAGAGATGTGGAAACAAATCAAGTGTCCATCAACCCATGAATGATTAAACTGTGTTGTATGTATACTGTGGAATACTATTCAGCCATAAAATGATGGAGACTTTGTATCTTTTGTATTTATCTAGAAGGATTTGGAGAACATTCTCCTAAATAATGTATTTCAAGAATGGAAAATCAAGCATCCCATGCACTAAATACTAAATTGAAACTAGTAGATTACCAAGTAGTAATAGGCCCACATGACAGAACAACACAATTAAATTCAGGAAGAGGGGTGGGAAAGAGGAGGGTTTGGTAAATTCCCACCTAATGGGTACAATATGCAGGTATATGGAACACTCTGGTGAAGGACTCACCGACAACTCGGATGTTACCTTACAAATGCAAACAGTGTAACCTAATCGTATATACTCTCATATTAACCCAAAATTCAAAAAAAAATTGATACAAGACACAGGAAAGTATCTACCTGGAACAAAATTTATTTTGATATCTTGAAACAAGCTTATGACAGCATAACTATGTATATACAAGATCCTTTTAATCTACCTCCCCTTTAGTAGTTACATTAAGAGACCATCTCTCAAAAGCAAACTGTTGCAATTTAAAACAATTTTTAGTAAGATCTGGGATGATCCTTCTTAATTATCAAACATGTCAGGATTGGTATTTCTCAGGTAAAGAAAAATGTTTGTTAATATTTCTGCAATATATTTTATTTTTTGTTAATTAAACCTATAGGTATTTTACCTAAGCACATTCATTAGTAGGCCACTCTCTGTAGAAAAAAAAGTTTTTTAAAAAATATGAGTATTTTTGATCATGCTGCAGATTTGGAAATAAAGTGTTGAAATAATACAAATGAGCCAAGATTGCTCATTTCTCTCCCCCTCCCCAGAGGTACTTCGTGAGAATAAATTAAGTACTGAGGGAGGTGTGTTAAAATAAGGATCTCCCTGTGGCTAACAGGAACTGAATATCCTAGGTACTTAATTCATTATCAGAGTGACTTAAGCTCTGGGGAAATTCTGAACCACTAAACGAAAAGTAAGCTTACATCAATAGATTTTTAAAAGACTATACTTTAAGAAAGATTATATGCAAATATTTTAATGTTAATTACACCAAGGCTATCAGAATGTTACTTTTATAATAATTAGCACCAGCTACTAGGTATGTCTTTGTCTGACTAAACTGATGGTACCACACTGTCTACTTCTCAGAAGGACGACCTAAGGAAAAAAGTTAGAAAACGACTTCACGAATCAGTTTTTCATATACAGAAGCTTTAATCACATGACTTAGGCTTCCTTACCAAATACTTTTGGTACTTAAAAATATCTGTATATCCATGATATAATATTTTTTAATCTAGAAGTCTGACCCACATTTAATTAAAAAATAAAAATTATAAACGATGTCAATTATGCAAATATGTCAGAAAACAACATATCCTAATACACATATTTTCCAAATGAAATCTTATCTTTTGAAAACCCAAAGGTCACATCTTTCCCAGGGTTAACTAAGAACACGCAAGATCCAAAATAAATAATTTTCGATTTTTTTTTTTTTTGAGACTGAGTCTCACTTTGCCACCCTCCATAGAGTGCTGCGGCGTCACAGCTCACAGCAACCTCAAAGTCTCGGGCTCAAGCAATTCTCTTGCCTCAGCCTCCTGATTAGTTGGGACTACAGGTGCCCGCCACAATGCCCGGCTACAAAATAAATAATTTTCATATGATTACTGTTAGCAAAGAAATAGTTACACATAAACATATAGACATTTAGAAATAGAGATGCCTTCAAAATGTAGGTGCAAAATGTCAACTCCATGTTTATAGTTTCAGACTAACAGAACAGTGAAGATAACTACTAGAATATGAATGGTTATCAGTTAAAGTTTAATTACTGCTCAATAATTCACTCTTCAAAAAGACAGTGAGTTTTGATAAGTTTGGACCACAGGGAGATATTTTTCCTAAAAAAGCATTTCTCTTCCTGGTCATGGTGCAGCACTCTCTCTATCTCTCCAGTGCGACCGTACCTCATTCATTGTAACAGGTGATTACATTCAAATGGCATTTAACATAAACTGCACCAAAGTGCTCTGTAATTTCATTTTGGACTGAATTAATTAACTTCTCGGTAGGTGGATAAGGTGCTGAATATAAGCCTAAAGAAATATTTGACTGCTTAACCTACCTTACATGAGTTGTCTCTAATTCAAGGCAGCTTCCATTTTTAATAAATAGTACCAGGTAAAATGCATTTAGTAGGATCCTTTAGGGTAAAGATAAGGCATTTATAATAAATGGATTTAGTTTTCCACATACATTCACATCCATTTTAGAGAAGTCAGGGAACACTGCAGACAGCTAAGCAGGATTTAACAAAACTCAGCAAGAGTTGGCAGGCCTGATATTTTTGAAAGACTATTTACCTTAGGAGGTGTGCATTTATAATAAAAACAATGCCTTCTTTGTCCTTGCAAGATATTAAAATAAGAAACTTACCACTTTGTAGCAATTAAAAGTAATACTACCTTAATGCTATTGTTAAGTAATTTATATCCCAGAGCTTGAAATGTAAATGTAATTGTCTACATCTCTAAGACATTATTTCAGATCATCAGAATTATCATAATATCATAAAATATCTATTCCATTATGTTTCCCCAATTATATTATTATCAAGATCTGACAGCTCTTTGTTTCCAGTTTATAGTCTTCATATATCAAGGAACAAAGTAAAAGGACAAACAAGGATGTAAAAGCCAACTCATAAAAAGTGGAAACATTTTTCATATTACATGGCATATTTATCTGTTATAAACTTCTGATTTGGGAAACGTGAAAACATACCTGTACATCAGTTTTTTTAATATTTCAGAAAGTATTTTTATTTATTTTTAAATGTGAAGAAAGCAGGAGAGGTAAAAAGGAAGAGACACACAGAAAAAACAACAATTTTCTATCATATTAATAACTGTCTGGGGGAGGAAGGTAAATTAGCATTCCATGAGCACAATGGTCCAAAGAAGCACAGCTGAAGACGCTGAGCTGATTTCAAAGTTTTTTGTAACAATCATGTAAGATGGGCTCCCAAAAACAGACTAAATAATTTGGTGCAAAGGGTGGTCCTTGGTCAGGCTTAACTTAAATGGTTCTGGGAAAATGGCTTCAGATCTCCGAGGGAACAACTGCTAGGTAATTTCTGTATGAATAAATTCTTTTTCCTGTACAACTTAAACTCTTCCTGCTATAATTTGCGTGAGGAGAAATGACAAGAATTTAACTTGGAAGTTTTAATAGCGATTTGTAGGAAAGGAAAGCATCAACCAGGAAAAAAAAGAATGCTTAGATGCCAGTTTCAGAAACAATTTTGCCTGTAGCATCTTCTAGCTCAATAATTTAGTGGCAACGACAGTCATAAATGCTGTCAAAAATAGCAGTGATGTTTGAAAAAGTAAACAAAAATCCAAACAATAATATCCTTTAGATTTTTAATATGTCGTTTACTGAAATGGCAATCACAACAGAAATTTATGAAAGCCTTCTAGTTAGAAAAAATAAATTAATCCAGCTTTTAAGGCTTTTCATACATGTGATTATCTTTAAATTCCATCAGCAAGCACATAGCGTTTTCTTCTGACCAAATACCATGTCCGTCCTGGTGTTGCCAGTCACTAGAGACCTTTTGTATCTTTATTCCCTCAAGTTCCAATTCTTACAAGGAGTCCTAGGCAAAGACAAAAGTGACCTGGCAGTTACATCATTCTCTAGAAATGAAAAAGACTCTGCTATCTAAAAATAATGAAAAGCCCTATTTAATGTTTTTTTTGGGTCAAGTGTTCATTTTATTTTGTAATAATGTAGTTCTGATCCAAATAGAGTTCTTACTAGCTTTAAAAAGATCTCTGGAGATTATATACAGGGCAGTAATTTAATTCTTATATTTTTATTTCTTGCAATGACATTCAGGGTACAATGTGATTCGAGATTTTAGTGCTATTGCTGACACCTTATGGAAACTGATTTATTTAGAAATTCTGATCAAATTTTTAAAACCATTGAGCTCCTATTTACACAAAGCATTATAAATAAAAAACGGATTTTTTCTTTTTATTTCTTTAAGGTATTCTACCCATTGGCATTTATTCCTCACTTGATTTTATTATATAATTCTGTTTGGGTCACTATGATTAGCTGCTATGGAAATTACCTCCTATGAAATGATTCCAATGTCATACATTGTAAGAATGACTTTTAATGAATGATATCAATAGCAGACATCAATCCTTACTAGAAAAAGGAAATCCAATTAAAATTTTGAAAAAAAAGGGATTAATTCTGAAAATTATTACCATGGCCAACTTTTCTGAGATCTCCCATCTGCTTTTTAAATAAGTATTAAATGAATTTTAAAGTGTTAATCATCTACTCACTTCCTCAAATTCCAAAGTCACAATGGAAATTAGCACCACACACAGAAAATTGGATGTAAAGAACATTTCATCTACCATCCCACTTCTCTAATCTAATAAAAGTTATGCTTCATTCATGAGAGTTAATATCAACAGGATTTCAGGGCTCATCACAGAAACAACTTAAAATAGCAGATTAAAAATTTCCTTTAAACATGAAGAATTTAATGTTCCAAAATTTATCCCAGGAATTTAAAAGGTCAGGCCTATAAACTAGTGAGTTAAACAATAGATGAGAGCCAGTGAACCAGCAGATGAGAATTCCAGAATGCTAAGATGAAAATTTTCTTGGGTGGATTTTGTAATTTGTGGTTTGAATAAAACCTTTGAAACATTCCATTAGTATTAAAATTCTCACAATAAGAATATGGCTCATAGTTAACACATTTTAAATTACTAGACAGTCTCTCCCCAAAAGAAATTTTAATGCTTTCTTCTGCTTAATGCTTATTCACTGCCTGGTACTAATTGAGGAATAAATTAACCCTTCCAACAATTAGGATATTGTCTAGAAACTGCCTCTTGCACTCTGCTGGGGAAATCAGTATATTCTGAACATCAGAGGTAAAAGAGAAATCCATTTCTTCACATTATAAAATGTTTTTCTACATCTAACAGCTTATTAATCATTGATGTAAATCACTATCATAATTACCTATATAATTATATATTACTATACGTATAATGCCTCAGAATTAATGCTCACAGTTATCGATTTTGTTCAATATTTTACACATTTCTACACTTGCGCCTGCAACCACGATCTAGGGTCCAAAATGTCTTTGATGGATTTCTGCCTTGGAGCTGGCACTGGCTTGGCTTCAAAATTGGTTTTAGTGTCTGTGTGCTCACCATCAGTTAAACTGTTTTTCCTGGCAGAAATAAGTTTTCGAGGAGCAGCCACTGGTTTCTGTAAGTGATGCATTACGGTTGATAGTTTGGTTTCCAAAGGCGAGGTCTGAGATGTACTTGTTTTTCCCCAGTTGTCCTTAACAAATTGATTTGTGTTGCTCTGTGTTTTTAAGCTGAATGGAGGCTTATCAGAAGGGGGAAGGGGAGCTCGTCTTTTTTTCCCTTTTCCATCATGTAACTGCTCGCCTGCCGGAGACAAAACCTTTTTCTGGATGACCATTTGATGATTACCATCAAAGAGTGTGGCCCAAGGAGGTGGTAAAGATTCTTCATGCGGACTGATAAGGAACTGTCCATTTGTCTCTTCAATTTTTTTTTGCATTGTATCAGTTAAACTTTCTAGTTTCAAAGGTGAATCAATGCCTGAAATAATTTTTAAAAACACATTAAAAATCAAAAGCAACATGTACTTTATGTATTATTTTCAAAACTAATATAATGGTCATCAAAAGCAGACTAAAATAAAATAAGCAAAAAGTTGTTTACTTATAAAAATAATGTTACCAACAGAACCCAAACATAAGATCATGCACTGTATTAAATGCATAAATACACATAGATATGAAACAAGTGGTGTGTGCATATAAAATACACAGCATGTATACGTACACACATAAAAACATATTCCTAAATAAACTGCTAAAATCTAGCTTTCAAAGGATTGGTGTTGAGTGTTTTAAAAAAACTCTATAGATTAATTACTTATTAGATGAACTTTCTTAGATTTAGAACCTTATTCTGACTTTTAAAGTTGCTTCCCTTTCTATAAATCTTAATATGTAAACTGGAATGTTTGTAACTGGATCACAGTATTCTTTCTTATAGACCAGCAAAATCTCAATTAAAAGAGAAAAAAACCCAAACTAAAAATCCAGGAAACTAAGGGCAAAACCCACATACCACTTTGGTAATAAGAGTTTGGGTAAAATTTTCCTTGGGAAAAATAAGCAAACAGAGATAAAGGTTTAGTAAATAAATTATTGGTATTTAAAAATGTGTAAACCCAAATGTATTATTTTTAATCAAATATTTTAAAGTACAGTGTAGATAAGTGCAGGTACATTAGTGGCAAATTAGACAAGAATTTAGCCCTGGCATGCACTGGTTCCCAACACTGTTCTCTGAGATAGTTTCACAGAAATAAATAAATACCCTTCGAAGTGTGGGTAAATGGAATATTAATGAGTCTAGAAACTTTAAATTTTCTAAAGTATTAAACTTATTTTTTTTTTTGGCCAGAGATGAAAGCTTTCATTCATTAATATTCATTTATCAACACCACTAAAAAATAAATCTAATACAGAAAAAAATTATTGAACATAATTACATTATAGGATCTACAAGTCTATATTTTAAGAATTTTCATCAGTTACCAGCTAATATTTATTTTCATTGCAACTTTATTCATTTTAAGCCTTAAAATTTTGTTTGATCTTAAGCATTCAAACTATGAAAAAATGTCTATTCATTAATCTTGTATTAATTCATCTATTAAACATGAGTTCTTTAGTCTATAATCAGAGTCTCCTTTCATTCATTTTGATTGTGCCCTGAAAATTTTAGCATTTTAATGTCAATAGAATAAGCTGCTCAAGTATGGACAATGTTGTTTTTGTTATCCTGCAGCTTAGAAAAGACAAACCCCACTTACTCATATCATGGTAGACTGAGGTCGCCTCTTTTGTCAAGAACAAAGGTGGTTTCCGTGGTGACATAATCTCAATTTTCATAAGTTCTTCACAACAATGCTTCCATTGGCCTAAGAAAGGCAGAAAAAAGCAAGCTAGTTTAAAATATAAATGTGAAGGTATATATTTCATTTTGAATAGATATCAACACATTTCGCTTTGCAAAATAACAGTGAATTTATAAAGTATTGCCTTAAGGGAGCTTGCACAAAAACCTCATACTACCCATAATTTCAAAGTCTAATTCTGGGCATAGGAGTAATCTCTTTTAAAAATAAGACTTCTAGGCACAGATATTAGGCTAAGATCTGTAAGATACTAAATACTATACTATTTCACTAGAAGGTCAATAACTACTTTAACATTTCTATTCATGGCAAAAGTTCCATTCTTTTAAATGATAAATTAAAAAACCCAGTAATTCAAGATAGTTGAAAGATAAAAAATTAACTGGAATATAGTTACCAATAAGGAAATAGAAAAAAATCTAAGAAGCGGTGGTTCTCAAAATAGCTTTAACTTTGAATAAGGATTGCTTATCAAATATTTCTTTAAAATAATTATCATGCTTTTCAAAATCTTCTAATTCTAGAAAATCATTGTATTTTTCTTTGAGAAAAGGTATATTAAAAAATGTATTACTACTGCTCACTCAATAAAATTCTAATTTGTTTTAGGAAGAACACTTTAAATAAAGCCATTAGGAATTTGGAATAAGAAAAAAAAACACTCTTGAATAAAATGTTTTAACTATTAAGTTAAAATTTAAAAGCAGGGATATTAGTAACTTTTCTTTTAATTATATTTTATACTATTTTAACCTTAAAAAAATTTTTCAGATTTCTCCTTGATAGATAACCCCAAATTTAACCTTCCCATATTCATTGTGTACCCGCATGCTAGACAGCAACTGTGTTTGATAGAATGTATCCATAAATTTATACAAGTAATTTATTGAGGTTCAATATTCTTACAGCCTATCTTACTCGTGCTTTTCTAGATTGATTTATGATCTACATTTGTTTTCCTTTTATGTTCTCAATATCCATGTTTAATATTAAACATGGTTACTTTCCATAGTTTTAAAATTAAAGACATTTCATGTTTAATTAAATTATATATTCATTTTTGGTTTTAGTCAAATATATTGTTATAGTAATGAGGTAATATAAGCATGTATTTTAAATTCATCACCCTAGTTAAGAAACATAAAAAGCCTTTCAGTATGTTTTGTTATGATGTAACAGAATATGGTAAAAATTTCAAAATAAC
The DNA here is from genome assembly GCA_963574655.1 of Perodicticus potto. Classification (NCBI taxonomy): domain Eukaryota; kingdom Metazoa; phylum Chordata; class Mammalia; order Primates; family Lorisidae; genus Perodicticus; species Perodicticus potto. Next base: position 49,937 of record CAUYRH010043784.1, on the reverse strand, counting down.
CTACACAGCAACACATAAAGGGAATAAATTCTTACGTAGGCTTCAAAGGTTACTCTCCAGAATTTAAATCGAGCAGGATCTGAGATCTGATAACTTATTCCTCTCCTCTACCTTCTCTTTTAGGTAAATATATAAAAGTCAGTTTTTTTTTCTTCTTAGGCGCAGGAAAAAACCCTTATCCAATGGAAAAATAATGAACACTTTAAACTGCCAAACATTTCTGTCACACTTTTAGACGAATTATTATAAAGTATAGTGTTTTCTCTATGATAGATGAAAGCATTTCATTGTTAAACTAGTAGCAGAATACTAATCATGTTGAAAATTGGAATATAATGCCACATTATTCCATGTGTTACTAAAGTCATACGTACAAATGTTCACTGGTCAAGACTTTACAATTGGCGGCTCAGTGCCGGTGGCTCAGCGGGCTAAGGCACCAGCCACATACACCTGAGCTGGCGGGTTCGAATCCAGCCCGGGCCCGCCAAACAACAATGACGGCTGCAATCAAAAAATGGCCAGGAGTTGTGGCGGGCGCCTGTAGTCCCAGCTACTTGGGAGGCGGAGGCAAGAGACTTGCTTGAGCCCAGGAATTAGAGGTTGCTGTGAGCTGTGATGCCACAGCTCTATCCAGGGTGACAGCTTGAGGCTCTGTCTCAAAAAAAAAAAACAAAATTCACAGGCTTAACATAGTAACTAGTTATTATTACTCATGAGTCTACAGGTCAGCAGGACAGTTCTTCAGGTCCCAGGAGGGATCACATACATGTTTGGGCAGCTACAGGTCAGGTGGATTGTTATGCTGATCCTAGGTGGGCTTACATGTTTGGGGCCTGCTGTCTGTTACAAGTCAAGGGAGACCTCAGCTTTTTCCACGTGGCTCCTCATCTTCCATCAGACTAGCCCAGGCCTGGAAGATGAGGAGCCACGTGGAAAAAGGCAGGGATCCAAAAGAGAATGTGTAACTTTTTAAGGTTTCTTAAGACTCCGACCTATATCACCTCTGTTATTTTCTTTTGTCCAAGGCAAGTTACAAATCTAGCTGAGATTAAGGGGGGGGGCTGCAAAGTCACATTGCAAAAGGTGTGGCTACAGGGAAGAGTGGAAAATTCAGGCAGTTTTTGCAATTAACCTCCCATATTACTTAAAAAGGTTTCAATTCCACAGGAAGCTATAACAATTCTAAACTTGTACACTATGTGGCAATAAGATAGCCTCAAGATACAAAAAGAAAATTAGAACTACAGAAAGAAATTGACAAAATTACTCTTTTGCAGGCAAAAAATCAGTAAAGACATAGCAGAGCTGAACACAATTTCAAGCTCATACTTAACTTCCTGTGTGCAAGGCACTATTCTATGCATGCTGGGTATCTTACAAAAAACAAAGGAGTTTATATTTTAGTGAAAAGAAATAGATAATAAACACGTTAATATATAAGGCAAACATAATGATTATTAGGGAAGAAAACGGCAGGGAATGGAGATACAGGCATGCTGTATGGCAGGGTGAGGCTTTTAACTTAAATAGCATGGTTGGGAAGATTCTACCAAGGAGGAGACACTTGAGCAAAAACTTGAAAGCATGGAAGGAATGAGTCATATGCATATCTCCGGGACTAGCAGAGGGAACAGCAATTACAAAGGCCCTGAGGCAGCTGACCTGGCACATTCTAGTAGAGGACAGAACAGGCTTGGCAGGGGGTAGGGGTCCTCAGGAGCCACAGTATCCCTTTTGGCTACTATAAGAATTCTGGATTTTAGTCTTAGTGATGGGAAAGGAGGGTTTTTCATGGGGGAGGGAGGCATCATACATCATTAAGGGGGAGGATACTGGGGAGGAAAGGGCTGTTTCCAGAGACCAGGGCCAGGAAATGAGACCTCTTTGAGGTTGCAAGCAATCCTTTTCAGGCAACATGCCCCAAGGGAATTTCCCTTGCTTTGTCTTTCACCTACCTAGATAGCAGTTTATTCCCCAAAGGACTACCATCTCCAAAGAGCATATTGCAATTAGCCTAGAAAATAAGGTAATTGGGATTATGACAGTATTTGTCTTCTCAATTCTCAGAATGAAAACCTAAGGCAAGAACAAAAGGTAACTCCAGAAAGCACTCCCCTCCCTGTTGGGAAAAACCAGTCCGTCAACAGGGTATGGAGCTACCAGGTTATGGGAAACTGTCATTAGTTTCAAGCCACTTTCCTTTCAAGCTATCAGCTTGCATGAAATAAATAAATAAATAGGTGTCTTTATTCAACACTTACTGTGCACCTACTCTGTGCCAGGTGCTTTTCTAGGTGCTAGGAATGCAGCAGAAAGGGAGACAGGCAAAGATCCCTGTGCTCAGAGGGTAGATAAACATGCAAAGCCAGTGGTATGTTGGATGGGGCAATAAATGCCCTGGAGAAAATTAAAGCAGGAACAGTGAGAATTTGGGAGTGGGAGTGCTGCACTAATTTAAAATAGGTTGTATTGAAAAGACATATCTGAGTGGTAAGCTAAAGGAGGTGAGGAGTTGAAACAGGCTGGTATAGTAGGGAAGTAAGTAGTAGGCAGAGGGAATAGTAAATGCAAAAGCCCTAAGGAGTCAGATGTGGACAGAGCAGAAAGAAAGGGGGGACTATGTCAGAGAGGTAAGAGCAGGACCTGGGCCACGTCTTGTAGATCTTGTAGAGCTTTGTGATATAACTACAACCTGCAAGAGTATAATTTATAACTTTTTTTTTCACAGACAAGGTCTCTCTGTCAAGAAGGCTATCATGCAAGCTTGGTCATAGCTAACTGCAGCCTCTAACTCCTGGGCTTAAGAGATCCTCCCACCTCAGCCTCCCAAGTAGCTAGGATTACATGTGTTGTGTATCACCATGCCTGGCTACTTTTTCTATTTTTTTTTGTAGAGATCTTGCTATGTTGCCCAGGCTTGTCTTGGACTTGGCCTCAAACAATCCTCCTGCTGTCACCTCCCAAAGTGCTGGGATTACAGGTGTGAGCCATTGCACCTGGCCCAGTTTATAATTTTATTCCACATTATATGGTAAAGAAAAATTGCTGCCAATATAGTCGTTTCTAACTTCTAGTCCCCTGAACTGAATTCTATACGCTGTAATATATTTTATTATACATAATCAAAAAAATGAGTAAAAGGGGCTAGGCGCCTGTGGCTCAACGGGCTAAGGCGCCAGCCACATACACCTGAGTTGGCGGGTTCGAATCCAGCCCGGACCGGCCAAACAATAATGGCTGCAACCAAAAAATGGCCGGGGGTTGTGGCAGGCGCCTGTAGTCCCAGCTACTTGGGAAGCAGAGGCAGGAGACTCGCTTGAGCCCAGGAATTGGAGGTTGCTGTGAGCTGTGATGTCACAGCACTCTATCCAGGGTGACAGCTCGAGGCTCTGTCTCAAAAAAAAAAAGACTAAAAGGGCCTATTTAGCAACTCTAGTTCTGATAGTTCCCCTGCCTGGGCTGGAATGAGGGCACAACAATGGTACAACAACGCTTTCCATTAGTTTTCTTTGCAGGATTTTCTTTTCTCAGAGGAAGGTATCAGTATGAGCCCACTCAAGTAGGGCTCTAGGAAGTGGGGTTCTACTCTCCCCCAGGCAGGGCTGCCTGCAACATCAAAGAGTACTACAAACTTAGCTCAGACTCATGATTTCGGTTTCTGGCATAAATACATTTAGTGGGAAGAAAAATCAGACATCTGAGAGCTTGCATAGAGGCATGCTAGCAAAGAAAACAGTACCTACTTGCTACTTTGTGTTTGTGTGAAGTAGATTCTCATGTAGTAAAGATAACCATTCTAAGAAGTGGGGTGGGGTGGTAGAATATGAGCTGAGAGAATAAGAGAACAAAAGCAGTACAATCAAAAGTGGCTTGCTGGCTGACATGTTATCTATACCGGATTTTGCTCATTCTGGAGTGGAACCCAGGCCATGGCAAGGGAATGAGATGTCTTCAGGACATTGCCTGCCTCAGCAGAACCAGAGAAGTAAAGCATTAAGGTGGTGGTACGGCATGCAGGGCTGGGAGTCTGAAGTCCCTTCAGGAAGGGCCCTCTGTAGAGGTGCCAGGTTTTCCTTGCCTGTCTTTAGTATGGGGCATGTGAGAGTAGAGGGCCCTAGTATAGCTCTGCTTAATAGTCATGTATGAAGCTTCCAGATTAAATACACATACTCTACACATTCACAGTTTTTTCCTTTACAAATAATGTACCACTTTCTACCAAATCTGAGAATGTCCACAAGCACTCATGAGTATCCAATGTTTAACTTTGGCTCTCTCATTAGTTGCAATACCTTGAGGAAGGGCAAGCCTCTCAATTTCCTTACTTGTGAAGCTTGCCCTTGCTCAGGGTATTGCAACTCATGAGATAAGGATAATAGGCTGGGACTCAGAGAAGGACCTTGAAGAGCCTAGGCTTCATACCTGATGCTAAGAAGGTGCTTAATGCTCTTTCTCTTTCTCCTCAATCCTCACAAAATATATTAGAGTGGCTGTCAAGACTATCTGTATACTTTAAATCAGTGCTTGTCAAACTGAATTTTTATGTGTGGGCCAATCACCTGGAGGGAATCCTGTTAAAGTGCAGGTTCTGATTCAGTAGAATTGGTGTAGGAATGGGAGTCAGGCATTCCCAAAAAGCTCCCAGGTTATGCCTATACTGTTAACTGGGGACCATTCTTTGAGTGGCAAGAACCTGACACTACTGTGTCCCATTATTTAATAAAACTACCACACAAAAAATTCTCAAAAGGGCTCAAAGGGTTATTTCTTTAATAAGAACCTGACAAAGGGTTATTTCTTTAATAAGAACCTGACAAGTGGCAAGAACCTGACACTACTGTGTCCCTTCTTTAACCCTTCCATTTCAGCTTTATGCAGTCACTGGCCCTGCCAAGTGTCCAGCACCCGAGAAGGGAGGCATAATAAATACATTGTTTAGTCTTGGATGGTTCACAGCATCCTCCTACAGGAAGACCTTGCAATAGTTTCTCCACCTCTCTTGGCCTTTTGATCTTACCTTTTGCCTCTGATGATAATTATCCTTTAATTAGCACCCACTACCATGTCATTGAAATAATTATAAGTGCAGCTTGCACCTCTGCCAGTGATCTTCAAACAAAATAATACGATCCTAAACCACTGATTTTTTCAAAAAAGACAAAAACTGACCTAAATAAAACAGTTCTGTGAATATTGACGGTGGAAGAGGCAGACTTCCACTGGTAGGAGGCTATAAGAGGAAATGCTTATACAGTGTTTGAGAAAAGGTAAATATTAGGATATACATTTTGCAAGCAGTCACATAAAGTAAAACAATTTAACCATGCTAAAATCCACCTTGCTCTATTAGGAAGTAGGGCTGCAAGGTCTCTGGATTGAGCTTCCTACGCTAAGCTTCCTGATTATATTGCAGGAAGCTTGATAACTTCTGAGTGCCTTCAAAGCAAAGTATCTATTTGTGTGTTGTTCTACTTCAAGAGTTAAAACAACAACAACAACTTATACTTTCGTGGAAGAAGGGGCGGGCTTTTCCCTGAAAGCAATGGGTAGTTTTCTAATTTCCCAGGTGGGTCTTCATTAACCACTTAACAAACAGCAGCCTGTAACCCAATAAATCTTGCATTTCTCTTAGGGGGATCCAGAACACTGTTTTGCCATTGAAGCCTTATAACAACAACAACAACAACAAAACTTTCCAATTTTCTGAATTACATTTGACACATAAAAAAACCTCAAAAGGGTGTGCAGAGAAAAAGAAATACTCCTTTTATCGTCTGCCACCTCCCCGTCCTGGACAACCACTGGTTCATTTCTTCAAACTTTTTCTTATGGACAATTTCAGACACAAGTAAAGAGCAATAGGATTAGCGCGTGTGTCCACTTCATACAACGTTAACAATGAAAAACATTCTTCCAGCTTGTTTTATTCACCTCCCCCAGTTTTCCTAAGAATATTCTAAATTCCAGACACCAGACCATTTTATTTGTCAAAACTTTAGCATGACTTTTTCAAAAACTTAAAAAAAAAATTATCACATTACCGTTATCACACCTTATAAGGTAAATGATAAATCTTTAAAACCATCCAGTATTCTCGGGATCACTTTTAAAGGGTGAGGGACAGATGGACAACTCCTGGGGATTTGAAAGGGTCCGCGTAAAAGCTCCGGAGTCAAAACCGCTTGCGGCCGCGGCAGTCGGGTGTCCGGGGCCCTGTGCCTCAACCGTCGTTATATGCGCCGGGCCAGGACCGGTCACACTGGGTCGAGGGAGGCTCCGGGCCGCAAGCTCGCCGCCGCCCCTACAGGCCCGGCGCAGCTGCACTACCCACCGTCCCCAGACACCGGCGGGTCCCTGGAGGGGAAACGATTGACACAGCTGCCTGCACTGCGCCCTCCGCCCCTCTCCCCGGCACCTGCGTCTCCCGGCCGGGCTGGGATCTGGACACGGCTCACGAACCCCGCCGGGCCAGGCCGGCGGCCACCGACCCACCAGTCGCCCGTTCCCCCTCCAGGTTCTCAGCACCGCGACCTCGCGGACCAGGACTACAACTCCCGTCGGGCATCGCGGGCGGACCAATGGCGGGCGCCGGGGCATGCGGGGCGCGGCGCCTGCGCGGCGGTTTGAGTAAGCGGCCGCGCGATTGGCTGCGGGGTCGGGCGGCCGCGCGGGGCCTGTGGGAAGCGAAGTGACGGAGCGAGCGGCTGTTGGAGGAAGGAGGTGGGGGCCGGGAGCGCAAATGGCGTTGAGATGGTTCAGGGCCCTGTTCAAACTCCAGCGCTGACCATTCACCCGCGGAAGCGGCGGCGCAGGAGGTGGCGGCGGCCCAGTGGGGGCACGTAGCGGGCTCCGGCACCAGCTCCTGCGGCGGCGGCCAGGGAGGGCTAGGCCCGGGCCCGGCCGGCGGTGCTCGAGGCGGGGAGGGAAGTTGCGGGGCTACCGCTCCTCCCCCCCTCCACCGGGCTTCCTATTTACTGAAAGCGGAGCCCCTTACCTCCCTTGGCGCCCCCGCCAGCCCTGTTTTTTCGCGCGGGGTTCCCGCGTCCGCCCGTGGGCCGTTGGGAGCGGGAGAGGCGGAGGCGGCCCGTGGCCAAAGCACCCGCCAGGCGCCGAGGGTAAGTGAGGTGTCGGGCGGCTTCCTAGGCCAGGAGGGAGCCGGGGAGGGTGGGGGCCTCAGGGGGCTGAACCGGGCGATGGAAGTCTTACTGCCGTGTCTTTGAGGAAGTTGTTCAGGCGGACGGTCTCAAGAAGTCTTTTTCCTCTCTTATTTTCCTTTTCTGAGTGCTCTTTTTTTTGGCGGCTGCTGATTGACTTCCCTGCCTAAACCCAGTCAAGTGTGCTGATTTCAGGCTTTAGTCCTTTCTGGTGGTTTCCTCCGCCCCTGGCCGCCACTGAGGCCTTGCACTGCCCTAGGGATTCGGTGGCGGAGGCTTCCGGGGCGTCGGGAGTAACAGCCCTTTCCCGGGCGATGGGGGTAGGGAGGAGAAAAGTTTCGTGAGCTTCCAGCCCGAGGGGGACTCCTATTCCGTTCTCTCCGGGAGCTCCAGCCGCCCCCAGGTGAGAATCTCTGGGTGGTTAAGTTTCTCCCTTAAAGCCCTAGGAAACTGGGAAGACTCTAGATTTGGGTGGGAGATAAGTGCCAGGACTTTTTTTTTTTTTTTTTTTTTTTTTTTTTTAATAATTCCAGCTCACTCTTCTCAAATTCGACCTGACTTTGAACTGAGGCAAAAGTCTAACCAACTACTGAAAAGATGTATCTAGTCGTGAATCATTCTTTCCTTTTTAGTTAGTATAGTCTTTGGTGCTTGAAGCCTGAGCAAGATAGTTTGTGTTCTTGAAATATACTTAGAATATAGTACAGACTACGACTGCACACTTACTTTCCATTTATTAGTATTATATGCTTAGATAATGCCATTTTAAAAGTCTACTGACTTTAAAAAAGTGGCTGTGGGAAACGATGAAGACAATCAAAAGTAGGCAATATTATATAATGAACTCCCATGTACTGGTCTGAATTCAGCAGTTATTAACTCCTAACCAAATTCGATTCATCTATACACTTCCCATTACTTGATGTTGGAAAATTGCTGATACTGTTTCATCTGTATTTCAGTTTGTATTTGTAAAAGACATAGCCAATTAAAAAACAGTAATTTCTTACCACACTTAAAATAATTAATTCCTTAGTATCAGATATTCATCTGCAGACTTTTAAACTTTTAGCATTGAATGCTTTGTGGAATTAGGACCATTTTAACAAGTTTTTCTGATGTTGGTCTGAAGGCGCTCTAGTCTAGATTTTTGGTTTGGCCTTTAGTCAGCATTTTTAGATGATTACCACATAAATGTATCCAAAACATTCTAGCTTTGTTGGTGTATATGTTAATATAGGTCTACAGATCTCTGCTTTACATCCTTGAAGGAGTGAAGAGAAATGACTTCTTGTCCGTGGTAGCTGCCTAGTATAGTTTTGTTTAGATTACTCTTCACAAGAAAAACAGTAAGACTTCTTAAATCTATCATAAAGGGAAAATAAATCTCCCTGAGGAAAACTTCTCACTTAGGACAGATGTGTATGATTATATTATTTGTCAAATTAGAATTGGCTCCTTGCCAAACATGGGAGGCTGGGAATTCTCTGCTGAGTATACAGGGTGGACATAAAGTTCGTGTGCAATTTAAAGTAGTTCAATGTAGTAAATTGCACACAGTTTATATTCACCTTGTGTATAAAACTATAAGTTGGACATAGATTCATGATTAAGGTGTAAGAATTTAAGTTCATAAAGGGAAGACATTCAGGGGTATAGGTTAGATATTTCAGTTGTAAGTCAATTATCATTTCAAGGTAATGAAGTTTTTCAAGCCACTAGATTGGAAAGCTTCATTTTTAAAAGTTGTATTTGATGTATTGATATTTAAACTGCAGAAGGTCACAGTGTAAGAAATGGATATGGATCAGTAGTGTTTAAAAAGTACTATAACTTGTTTTTAAAAACGTTTGACTCTTGATTTTCTGCCATGAAAATAAAGAGGAAAATAAAGGTTACTTGTTTCCATTCCTGTAGTAGTACATGAAACTGGGTAATATGCCCGAGTTCACCAGCTCCAGAAAACGTAATTCGGCAAATGAGCACAGCACTATAGGGACAAGGAAGATAGACATAGTTTCTTGCGCTCAGGGAGATGACCACTTACAGAATATTTTTTATGTCACAGTCCAGATTACATTACACTAAGAATCAGAATCTTTGAGGTTAGGTTAAAGCTGCAGGAAGTAATACATAAGAAAATAGCACCATCTTTCTGACCTTTTTTCTCATCTGAATAAGTGCTGTGAAATTTCAAAGAGCTAAATTTAGTCAACTGTTTGACATTTCTGAGATCCTGAAAAAAATTAACATTTTGTGCTTAAAATTCTATATTAGGGGTAATTACCTGATTCAGGTTATTTTTTTAAGGTAAAAATGATGTTTATTAGAATAGTTGATTAATTTGGAGCTTTAAAAAATTGTTTCACTATAATTTGATTCTGTGGCTGTTGTATTACAAGTTAGTCATTAAGTTTTTTTATTACTTTGCAAGGAGCATGTGAGTATGTACTTCTTATAAAAAGAAAATTGACATGTGGAAGCATATAGAGTAAAAAAGAAGTCACTTTATCCCTGTCCTTAATTTATTTAATCATTTTCAAAAATTTGTTGTATAGTGAATGTCAGAAAGTCATGGGGGAGAATTCCTAGTTTCTTATATTTATATATAGTGTTTAACACTTGTTAAGTGTTTATGATTATATTTCCTTAAATTTTTTTTCACAGAGAATATGAAACAGGTGTCAAAATGACATCCAGATTTGGGAAAACATACAGTAGAAAAGGAGGAAATGGCAGTTCAAAGTTTGATGAAGTCTTCTCCAACAAACGGACCACCCTTAGCACAAAATGGGGAGAGACCACATTTATGGCTAAATTAGGGCAAAAGAGGCCCAATTTCAAACCAGATATCCAAGAAATTCCGAAAAAACCTAAAGTGGAAGAAGAAAATACTGGAGATCCTTTTGGATTTGATAGTGATGATGAGTCTCTACCAGTTTCATCAAAGAATTTAGCCCAGGGTAAAGGTTCCTCTTATTCAGAATCTAGTGAAGCTGCTCAGCTGGAAGAAGTCACTTCAGTACTTGAAGCTAATAGCAAAACTAGTCATTCGGTGGGTGAAGACAGTGATGTATCTGATAAATGCTTATCTTTGGAGGATACTTTGCTTGGAAAAGAAAAGAGCACAAATAGAATCTTAGAAGATGATATAAGCATAAGTAGCTGTGCTAAGTTAATGACTTCAGGTAAGTTTTGATTTTCTTTATTTCTGAGTCAAGAGAGCTTTGTACAGCAATTTTTTATTTAAATTCTAAAATATTGTATACTTGTGTATTCTTTCTGCATTCATGATTAATGATGACTAGAAATAGTTTTATATAAGAGATTTAAGAACTTTAAAGAAAACAATTGGAGGCTCGGCGCCTGTGGCTCAACAGGCTAAGGTGCCAGCCACGTACGCCTGACCTGGCAGGTTCGAATCTAGCCCAGGCCCGCCAGGCCCGCCAAACAGCAATGACGGCTGCAACCAAAAAATGGCCGGGCGTTGTGGAGGGCGTCTGTAGTCCCAGCTACTTGGGAGGCGGAGGCAAGAGACTTGCTTGAGCCCAGGAATTGGAGGTTGCCGTGAACTGTGATGCCACGGCACTCTATCCAGGGTGACAGCTTGAGGCTCTGTCTCAAAAAAAAGAAAACAATTGGAAATTGAAATTTTATCTAAACAACTTGGATGTTAATGTTTCTAGACCCTTATCCAAGGTACATTTTGGGAGCAGTCTTTCATAAATCCCTAACCTCAATTCCAATAAAAAAATCTTTTTGTTGTGTTAGGATTATACAATATCTCATTTCTGTTGCTGTTGAGATTTGGATGGTTACTGATAATGAAAATGATATGAGTATTTACAGCGAAGATTAGGTAGGAATGTTAGACTTTCCTCCAAAAGTAGATCAGAAAGATTAAGCTTCTAGTGAATGGAGACATTAAAGAATTGTACTTTTTGTAAATTGAGATGTTTGCAGTCTTTGGGCCCAATAGCAATTTGCATTGATTTTAATCCACAAAATTTGTATGTTAATTCGAAATTATGACATCTGGTATTCTTGACTAAAGCCATCTGTTTTGCCAGTTAATACGCCCATCCCTGTAAGGGGTTTGATAAATGATAATGGTAAAGGTACAATTAGCTAAAGGATTGAAGAGCTAAGATCAGAAGTGGCAGGGCAGAGGTGGGGAGGGAGATTGAGCCATCTGGTCAGCAGTGTTATAATTGAAAATAACCTGGGTTTTTCACAACTTGGCAAAGTTTAGCAATAAACTCATATTTTGAAAGGAAGTGAAGACAAAACTTTCCTAGTACTTAAGAGGAATTTGTCTTTGGAGGCCTAATATGAGGCATATCAAACAGTACAATGGGCTATGCCAGTTTTACTGAAAATGCTGAGCATTTTTTCATTTCTTTTGTCATCCTTGGATAAGAGGATGAGCCAGCTGTTATTGTCATTCGCTTGATCCTCTGGGTTAATTGTAATTTGGCTGTTCTTACTGCTTTGCCCACATTTCTCCTGAAGTATTGTTCATGAGTTAAAGCTAGGTTAAATTTTCATTTTAAAAAAACAGCATAGGCCAGGCACGGTGGCTCACACTGGGAGGCTGAGGCAGGTGGATCACTTGAGCTCAGGAGTTCAAGACCAGCCTGAGCAAGAGTGAGACCTTGTCTTTACTAAACATAGAAAAACTAACCTGAAGTCATGGCACCCACTTGTAGTCCCAGCTACTCAGGGAGGCTGAGGCAAGAGGATCCCTTGCGCTCAGGTTGCTGTGAGCTGTGATGCCAGAACACACTATCCTGGGGCAACAGAGTGGGACTGTGTCTCAAACAAACAAAGAAAAAATAAAAAGCATAACATTTTCCAGGACAGTTTCTTAAAATGTATGATAATCAGAGGACTTTTGAGTTAAAATGAATTTTAACTCAGCTCTCCTCATTTTATAGATGAGGCTCACAGAGGTTAAGGGACTATCCAAGGACATCTAGTGTCAGAATGGGAATGAGATTCATTTATTGATTTTCTTTTTTTTTTGAGACGGAGTCTCTCTTTGTTGCTCTTGGTAGAGTGCCGTGGCATCATAGCTCATAGCAACCTCAAACTCTTGGGCTTAAGCCATTCTCTTGCCTCAGCCTCCCAAGTAGCTGGGACAACAGGCGCTCACGACAGCATCTGGCTATTTTTGGTTGTAGTTGTCGTCGTTGTTAGCAGGCCCGGGCTGGATTGGAACCCGTCAGCTTCAGTGTTTGTGGCCAGTGCCCTACTCAGTGAGCTATGGGCACCAAGCCTGCAGTTGTCATTGTTTAGCAGGCCGGGCCAGGTTCGAACCCACCAGCCTCAGTGCCCTAACCACTGAGCTTTGGGCGCTGAGCCCATTTATTGATATTTTCCCCCCAGTATTATTATTATTATTATTTATTTATTTCTTTTTTTTTTGAGACAGAGCCTCAAGCTGTCACCGTGGATAGAGTGCTGTGGCATCACAGCTCACAGCAACCTCCAATTCCTGGGCTCAAGCGAGTCTCTTGTCTCCGCCTCCCAAGTAGCTGGGACTACAGGCGCCCTTCACAACACCCGGCCATTTTTGGGTTGCGTTTGGCGGGCCCGGGCTGGATTCGAACCCACCAGGTCAGGTGTACATGGCTGGCGCCTTAGCTGCTTGAGCCACAGGTGCTGAGCCACACAACCCCCCCCGCCACCCCCCAGGATTAATCACCCAGTTTTTGTCATACCACTATGTAAGCATCTGGGAGTGTGATTCCACTTGAGTTATCTAGTATTTTTAATGCCTTTTTTTTTTTCCTTCAGTTTTTGGCCAGGGCTGGGCTTGAACCCGCCACCTCTGGCATATGGGGCTGGTGCCCTACTCCTTTGAGCCACAGGCACCGCCCTTTACTGCCATTTTTTTTTTTTTGAGATAGTCTCATTCTGTTGTCCCAGGCTAGAGTACTGTGCTATCATAGCTCACAGCAACCTCAAACTCTTGGGCTCAGTAGTTCCTCTTGCCTCAGCCTCCAGGTAGTTGGGACTATAGGCACTTGCCGTAACACCCGACTAGTTTTTCTATTTTGGTTGCAGCCATTATTGTTGTTTGGCAGGCTTGGGCTGGATTCGAACCCACCAGCTTAGGCATATGTGGCTGGCGCCTTAGCTGCTTGAGCCACAGGAGCTGAGTTAGTTTTTCTATTTTAAGTAGAGAGGTCTTGTTCTTGCTCAGACTGGTCTTGAACCCCTAAGCTCAGGCAGTCCACCTGCCTTGGCCTCCCAGAGTGCTAGTACTAGGATTATAGGCATGTGCCGTGACTGGCCCTGGGATTATGTTTTTATTTTTATTTTTATTTTTTTGAGACAGAGCCTCAAGCTGTCACCCTGGATAGAGTGCTGTGGCATCACAGCTCATAGCAACCTCCAATTCCTGGACTCCAGCGAGTCTCCTGCCTCTGCCTCCCAAGTAGCTGGGACTACAGGTGCCTGCCACAACGCCCGGCTATTTTTGTTTTATACAAATAAAACAAATGCCGGAGCCGGCATTATGTTTTTAAGTGCATCTCTTTTGCTATAGGCGGATATATGGTAATCTTTTTTTTTTTTTTTTTTTGTGGAGACAGTCTTACTTTATTGCCATCGGTAGAGTGCTGTGGTGTCACAGCTCACAGCAACCTTCAACCCCCAGGCTTAGGTGATTCTCTTGCCTCAGCCTCCCGAGTAGATGGGACTATTGGAACCTGCCACAACGCTTGGCTATTTTTTGTTTCAGTTTGGCTAGGGCCAGGTTTGAACCCACCACCGTAGGTATATGGGACCGGCGCCCTACTCACTGAGCCATAGGTGCTGCCCGGTTAATCTTTTGACACTAGTAAAATTCTTTTTTTTTGAGACAGAGCCTCAAGCTGTCACCCTGGATAGAGTGCTGTGACATCACAGCTCACAGCAACCTCCAATTCCTGGGCTCAAGCGCGTCTCCTGCTTCCGTCTCCCAAGTAGCTGGGACTACAGGCGCCGGCCATTTTTTGGTTGCAGCCGTCATTGTTGTTTGGCGGGCCCAGGCTGGATTCGAGCCCACCAGCTTAGGTGTACATGGCTGGCGCCTTAGCCTGTTGTGCCACAGGCCCCGAGCCAATACTAGTAAAAATCTTTTTTTTTTTTGAGACAGAGCCTCAAGCCATCACCCTAGGTAGAGTGCTGTAGCATCACAGCTCACAGCATCCTCCAATTCCTGGACTCAAGCGAGTCTCCTGCCTCCGCCTCCCAAGTAGCTGGGACTACAGGCGCCCACCACGACGCCCGGCCATTTTTTTTTTTGGTTGTGGCTGTCGTGGTTTGGCGGACCCAGGCTGGATTTGAACCCGCCAGCTCAGGTGTATGTGGCTGGCGCCTTAGCCCGTTGAGCCACAGGCGCTGAGCCTAGTAAAATTCTTAAAAAAAAATTGTGGTTTATTTGAAGTAGAAAATCAGGATGAGGTCATGATAAAACATAATGGTTGCCATTTTCCACACAGTTGCTTGAAGGATAAGGGAACCAGAAGGAAAATTATAGACTAAATAAGTACAACAGAGAAGGGTTGAGTTGCAAAAATGTCCTTATCCTTGATGTAAACAATAACAAGAAAACTTTTATTTATATTTTTTGAGACAGAGTCTCACTCTGTTGCCCAGGCTAGTGTGCTGTGGCATCAGCCAAGCTCACAGCAACCTCAAACTCTTGGGCTCAAGTGATCCTCTTGCCTCAGCCTCCAGCCCTAGCCTCCCAGAGTGTTAGGATTGCAGGGGAGAGCCTGGCTAAGAAAACTTGTTTTTTTTTTTTTTTTTTTTGAGACAGAGCCTCAAGCTGTCACCCTAGGTAGAGTACAGTAACATCACAGCTCACAACAACCTCCAACTCCTGGGCTCAAGCGAGTCTCCTGCCTCTGCCTCCCAAGTAGCTAGGATTACAGGCACCCGCCACAATGCCTGGCTATTTTTTGGTTGCAGCCGTCGTTGTTTGGCAGGCCCGGGCTGGATTTGAACCTGCCAGCTGAGGTGTACATGGCTGGCGCCTTAGCCCGTTGAGCCACAGGTGCCGAGCCTAAGAAAACTTGTATTATGAAAGTTTTCAGACATATGGAAATAGAATAGTGGCCAGGTGAGGTGACTCTTGCCTGTAATATGGGCACTCTGGGAAGCTGAAGCAGATGGATTACCTGAGTTGAGGAGTTCAAGACCAGCCTAAGCAAGAATGAGACCCTGTCTCTACTAAAAATAGAAAAACAAGTGGGGTGTCATGGTGGGTACCTATAATTCCACCTGCTCAGGAGGCTGATGCAAGAGGATTGTTTGCATCAAGAGGATTGTTTGAACACAAGAGTTTGAAATTGCTGTGAGCTAGGATGTTATGGAACTCATCCCAGGGCAACAGAGTGAGACTCAATAAATAAATAAATAAATAAATAGCATTAGAACCTTATGTACTCAGTTACCAACTTTAGCACTTGTTAGTGTATGGCAATTCTTGTTTCATCTGTTTCACACTCTGCTCTTTCCATTTCCCATCCTTTACTCCCAGATTATTTAAAAGCAAATTTAGGATTTTTATTTTCATCAGCAAACGCTACTCTGTTTAATCTTTTTTTTTTTTTTTTTTTGCGGTTTTTGGCTGGGGCTCGGTTTAAACCCACCACCTCCGGCATATGGGGCCGGCGCCCTACTCATTTGAGCCACAGGCGCTGCCCTATCTTTAATTTTAAAAACAAAAGATTCTGATTGTAGTTGCTGTTAAAGTCACTGAGTTCTTGGCTAGATGGTCCACTTAAAAATGACTTAGCAGGAGCTCAAAGTTCACTCTTCTAAGAGATTGTCTCTTTAAAGTTTAGAATTCAGGGCAGTGTGTATTAGGCGTAGAAGAAGGCCTCTTTTGTCTTTCGTGTGAGGCTGCTTCCATTTTCCATCTTTGTGCTGTCTGCTACTGGTTTTTAATGTGGACTCTAGAATAAAGTGTGCAAAAACTTAATTTCTGCTTGTCACTCTTTGCCAGCCAGCTGGGATGCTGTCTATGTATCTTGCCAAATAATGAGATAACTACTGCATAGCCTCTGAATTTATGTGACTAGTTTTGTAGCTAATAAATTTTTTCAGTTGTGTAAGTTAGAAGAATTTTTTTTTTTTTTTTTTAAGAGACAGAGTGTCACTTTATCGCCCTCGGTAGAGTGCTGTGGCATCATAGTTCACAGCAACCTCCAAGTTCTGGGCTTAAGCGATTCTCTAGCCTCAGCCTCCCAAGTAGCTGGGACTACAGGTGCCCACCACAATGCCCAGCTATTTTTTTTGTTGCAGTTTGGCCAGGGCTGGGTTTAAATCCACCACCCTTGGTATATGGGGCTGGTGCCCTACCCACTGAGCGACGGCACCGCCTGAGAGGGATGATTGTGTCAGGAACTTTGATTTACAAATGAAGGTGATTTTTAGAAAGAGAGATGAATTGTCCTATTACTGAAGGGTTATAGAAGGCCAAGAACTGGTGACCTGAGATGAGATTGTCATCTCCTCATTGGATAAAGTAGAGGTGATTAATGAGGATTATTTTTAAAAGCCTTGGAAAGGATAGTATCAACAAGAGTTACTTTTTTATTTGTTGAATATTTCGTTGTATAGAGATACCTAGGAATCACTCCTGATATCTTGTTGTATAGAGTATATTTAAGTTATACCTAAAAGAATAAGACTTAATGCTTTTCAGAGCATTTTTCATATATATTGTATACTTTTAGAACTTAGAGCCAGGTGATATACTTCATAAATTTTTCTCATACAGCCCTTGTGCCTTTGGGAAATGGTCCTCACCTTTCCCAAACTCTTGATGGTAGAGGACAATGAATTTATTTATAGGTAGTGTGGGGAATACCTTCCTTCTAACCATCCAGGTACTATTTCAGTGTCTACAAATAAAATGGACTCACTTCTTGCCTTTTTCACATTCTAGTGGGGAAGACAGAATAAATTTGTGGTTCCCAAAGTCTGGGTTGCAGCCTGATAGCTGGGCTGCAGGGCAACCCCCATCGCCCCCCCCCAGTTTGTGGAATAATTATCTTCCATGAAACTTAGGAATGGGGCTGCACAGCAGTGGGTGGATGGAGTGAAGCATCTTCATCTGTATTTACAGCTGGCAGCCACTCTCCATTGCTTGCGTCATTGCCTAAGCTGTGTGTCACCCCCTACCCCATGGAAAAATTATCTTCTATGAAATTAGTCCACGGTGCCAAAAAGGTTGAAGACTATTGGAATAAAGAATAACAAATGTGGGCAGCACCTGTGGCTCAGTGGGTAGGGCGTCAGCCCCATATACCGAGGGTGGCGGTTTCAAACCCAGTCCCGGCCAAACTGCAACAAAAAAATAGCCGGGTGTTGTGGTGGACACCTGTAGTCTCAGCTACTCGGGAGGCTAAGGCAAGAGAATTGCCAAAGCCCAGGAGTTGGAGGTTGCTGTGAGCTGTGTGACTATGGCACTCTGGTGAGGGCAATAAAGTAAGACTCTATCTCAACAAAAAAAAAAAAAAAAAAAACACGTGTTGAATACTGTGGAAAAATATAGGGTACTGTAGGAGTGTGTCATAGGCTTATTCACCTGGTATGGGGGTGGGGGTTTGTCAGCAAGTCTGACATTTAACCTGAGACCTGTTGGTGCCTTGCGAAAGGATAGAAGTTGCAGGGCTTCGTGATATGAATGGTGATGTAGGAGGAGACATCAAGAGTAATTCCTAGGTATCGCACATGAGCAGCCGAGCAGATTATAGTGTCACTTACTGAGATAGAGAACATTTTGAAGAAAAGTTTTGAGTTCAGTTTGGGGAACATTGGTTTTAAGATGTTTGTGAGATATGTTTAAGTGGCACATTTTCTGGAATAGAGCTAAGTCTTGATTAGAGTTGATAAATTTGTAATTCAGTATAAAATGTTACTGGAAAATACAGGATTTTAGATGCAGTCATTAAAGGAGAGTGTGGGAGGTGCTGTGAAGAACTCCAAATACTAATGGATGGAGAGAATAGGAAGAAACAAGAATAGGAAGTTAAAGCAGCAGCTAGAGCTGCTAGCAGCAGTTTTCAACCTGTGAGTCACTATCCCTTTGTAATAATGAAAATACATTGTGGCATTAGGAAGGTTGAGAACCACTGTGCTAGAGGGAAGTCAAAGAAGTGATGTGTTACAGAAGCCAGCAGAAAAGTGTTTTAGAAAGCATTACCTGAATCAGCATATTGCTGCAAAGTCAACTAAAATGAGAAATGCAAAACAGGTATTGGATTTGTAGCATGGATTGTTGTGGTCTGAGGAGTGAAGAAATATGGGTAGCAAGTATTTACAACTTAATTGAAGTTTGAAGAAAAGGAAAAGAAAAAGGGCAGCTAGAGGGATATGAGGGGTTTTGGAAGGTTTAGTGCTTGAGAGTCTTGAAGCATGAGATCCAAAGCACAGGAGAGAGAGAGAGTGGGGTTGGAAGAAGAGATGGTGCATTTCCTCTATAGGAGGAAAGATGTATGAAAATGTGAGCTTAGGGTTGGCACTTGTAGCTCAAGTGGCGAGGGCGTCAGCCACATACACCGGAGCTGGTGGGTTTGAATCCAGCCCAGGCCTGCCAAACAACAATGACAACTGCAACTAAAAAATAGCCGGGCATTGTGGCGGGTGCTTGTAGTCCCAGCTGCTTGGGAGGCTGAGGCAAGAGAATTGCTTAAGCCCAAGAGTTTGAGGTTGCTGTGAGCTGTGATGCCATGGCATTCTACCAAGGGTGACAGAATGAGACTCTCTCTCAAAAAAAAAAGTGAGCTTAGTGGAAGATAAGGTGGTTTATGCTTGAAAACTTTAAACATTTTTTTTTTACAGTGTGACAGGTTATTTTTGAAAGGGAGAAAGAAGGGCAGGGTAACTTGGGGATCGAAGGGAACAGGAAAGGGTTCAGATAGATGTTACCTAATTTAGAAGAGTGAGCTGTCTAGAAAGAATTTCTGGACACCATGGAGGCTTTAGTTCAGTGGTTCTCTAATGCCGTGACCCTTTAATATAGTTCCTCATGTTGTGACCCCAACCATAAAATTATTTTCGTTGCTACTTCATAAATGTAATTTTGCTACTGTTACGAATCATAATGTAAATATCTGATATGCAGGATGGTCTTAGGCGACCCCTGTGAAAGGGGTCCAGACCCACAGGTTGAAAACCGCTGCTTTAGTTGAAGTTGGTGTTACCAAAAACTAATGGTTGCTAATCCACTCATTGTGAGTATGGTTTTCCCCCCACCTTTATTTAGTAGGCTCCATTATCTGCATAGAATATAGAATATTGGACAGGATACAGTTATCCTTAATTGGCATTTTGTTAGCATGCAGAATGAAGAGATGGACAAGCAAGAGAATTTAGGATATTGCCCAGTGAGTAATTGAAGTGACAGAGTGTGGAATTTATTTATTTGTTTGTTTATTTAAGATAGAGTCTCAAGCAGTTGCCCTGGGTGGAGTGCTGTGTGTCACAGCTCATAGAAACCTCAAACTCTTGGGCTTAAGTGATTCTCTTGCTTCAGCCTCCCAGGTAGCTGGGACTACAGGCGCCTGCCACAATGCCTGGCTATTTTTTTTTTTATTGTAGTTGTCATAGGTGTTTTAGCTGGCCCAGGCCGGTTCGAACCACCAGCCTTGTTGTATGTGGCTGACGCCCTACTGTCTTAGCTAGGGGCGCCGCCAGAGTGTAGAATGTAAACAGTTAAGCACCCAGACGTGACTGATGGATAGTAGAAAAGAGAGAAGAAGGGCAGTATCCTGAGAGTCTTTTTTTTTTTTTCTTCAGTTTTTGGCTGTGGCTGGGTTTGAACCCGCCACCTCTGGCTTATGGGGCTGGCACCGTCCTCCTTTGAGCCACCGGCGCTGCCCTGAGAGTCTTGTTAGATAAAAGTTAAGGATGGAGGTACTGGAACAAGCAGTTCACATGGTTGGTAGGCTGTGATCAGAGAGTGGGTTATGTGATTTTGTTTTTTTTAGAGACAGTCTCACTTTGTCACCCTCAGTAGAGTGCTGTGGTGTCACAGCTCACAGCAACCTCCAGGTCTTGGGCTTAGGTTATTCTCTTGCCTCAGCCTCCCAAGTAGCTGGGACTACAGGCGCCCGCCACAGAACCTGGCTATTTTTTTGGTGCAGTTTGGCTGGGGCTGGGTTTGAACCCGCCACCCTTGGTATATGGGGCTGGCGCCCTACTCACTGAGCTGCAGGTGCTGCCCTGAGTTATGTGATTTTAATATTTAAGAGGCAAAGCATTTTAATAAGCATTACAGTTTTGTAGATGAAACTGAAAACTGGTGACTGCAATGGAATATGGGTGGGAGAAGGTTGTTGATGATCAGACAAGGTTAAAGAACTGAGGTTGGAGTGTTAGGATTTGTATGATAGCACAACTGGGGAGTAGCCTATAAATCTAGTATAAAATCAAATGAAGAGTGAATAAGAGGTTTTTGGGTGACAGATAGCAGGAAGATAAGAGAGTACCAAGCTAGATGGCATAAGCCACGAGAAAAAGGGGCTTTTATAATAGGATGGAGGAGTAATAAATAGTTTTATAAAGGAGCTCAGGTAAGTCATCATAGCAAAGACCCCAAACCATCTTACTCTGAGATAGTAGGGAGGGCTGCAGAAGAGGCCTTTAGTCAAGTGTCACCTTGGGCAGGGAAGTAGTACGGAGAATGAACTCCAGTATATGCATGTCAGGGTATGCTGATCACTGAGACCTGGGTATTTATATGGGTGGTTGTAATTGGTTGGATTAACAAGTAGGAAAGACAGATAGATACGTTATGAGAATTCAAGTTTAGGAAAAGGTAGGTGACAAGCTGTGTTTTATATTTTGGATCATGACAGATACATTATGAATATTAGAGTAAGGAGAAGGTACTCCACAGTACAAGACAAACTGTGTTTACATTTTGAATCATGACCCAGATGAGAGTCATGTGGCTGTAGCACCACATTTTCATGAGGTAATGGTTATAAACCTTTTTTGTTCATTCATCACCTAAAGAGTTTTAAAAAACTGTCCCCTATTTCATACATTTTACATGCTGTCATGTGCATTTAAAGTTAATGGTTGTAGTCAAGGTCCTAATTGGAAATAAATGACATGCCCAAATTAGAGTGATACGAGAAGAATTTATTGATAAAGAAGCTATATACAAAGATGCAGCAGTGTTCTTCTGTTGAGGAGCTTGGAGTGATAAAATTCTGGAGCCTAACTATTTGTACTGCTAGGACTCCTGGATAGAACCCAGTAGAAGCCTGAGAGTAAGGAAACCTTTTTTTTTCTTTTTTTTGTGGAGACAGTTTTACTTTATTGCCCATGGTAGAGTTACCAAGGTGTCACACAGCCCACAGCAACCTCCAACTCCTGGGCTTAGGCAATTCCCTTGCCTCAGCCTCGAGTAGCTGGGACTACAGGCGTCCGGCTATTTTTTTGTTGCAGTTTGGCCGGAACCGGGTTTGAATCTGCCACCCTCCGTATATGGGGCTGGCGCCCTGCCCACTGAGCCACAGGCACCGCCCAGGAAACCTTTTTTTTGAGACAGAGTCTCACTATGTTGCCTTTGGTAGAGGGCTGTGGTGTCACAGCTCACAGCAACCTCAAACTCTTGGGCTTAAGCGATTATCTTGCCTCAGCCTCCTGAGCAGCTGGGACTACAGGTGTCTGCCACAGGCCTGGCTAGTAAGGAAACCTTTTGATAGAGATTAATCTCCTAGGACTGAGGTCAAAGTGGAAAGAGGATCTGGAAGGACAAAAGGAAAATACCTGATGTGGTATCTGAGAAAAATTGTAAAGTTTTATGGGAATTTTCATGGTTCTGTGATCATTGCACCACCACTGAGATATAGACTTATTTCCATCACCACCACCTTAAAAAGTTCTTTTATGCATCTTTGTGGTTAGTCTCTTATTTTTTTTTAAATTATTATTTATTTATTTATTTTGGCCAAGGCTGGGTTTGAACCCGCCTCCTCCGGCATATGGGGACAGCGCCTTACTCCTTTGAGCCACAGGTGCCACCCACTAGTCTCTTCTTTTTACCTAGCCCCTGGGATCCTCTGATTTCTTTGTCCATGTAGTTTTGTAGTTTTCTGGTTCCTCCTTATGTGTATTTTTCTTGTTCACTTCCTTTCCCTTCTTTCTTCTTTCTTATCTTCCTTCTTAATTTTCCTTGTCTCTATGCTTGGGTGTTGGAATAGCCTCAATGTCTCACTGTGCCCTGGCGGTGGACTTTTTGGGCTGGGGAATCCAGTAAGAGGTAGCTGGAGTCTCCTTGCCCTGATCTCACTGAAAATGGCTGGTGAGGACATGTCTTTAGTCTACCATCTTGGAGCTCTCCAGTTTTGTAGTTTTTAAAATGCGTGCATCACACAGTATGTAGCCTTTTTTTTTTTTTTTGTGACAGAGCCTCAAGCTGTTACCCTGGATAGAGTGCCGTGACATTACAGCTCACAGCAACCTCCAATTCCTGGGCTCAAGCGAGTCTCCTGCCTCCGCCTCCCAAGTAGCTGGGACTACAGGCACCCGCCACAATGCCTGGCCATTCTTTGGTTGCAGCCATCATTGTTGTTTGGCAGGCCGGGGCTGGATTCAAACCCGCCAGCTCAGGTGTACGTGGCTGGCGCCTTAGCCCATTGAGCCACAGGCGCTGAGCCCAGAATTTATACCTTATAGTTAAAGGATCACTTAGATTATATAATTAGATTAAAACATGAATAGAATTCAGAATCAAAAAGAATGGAGTCTAAAATCTCTGGCTGGAGGGAGATTTTAATACTCTTTCTATAGGCTGAGCATGTTTTGGCAAGCTTTTGCTTTATAGAGGCTCTGGTTTCACTCTAGCAAAACCATGTATTGAAAACATTGGACCGGGCAATTGGTGGGATCACTCCTATGGTGCATCTTAGAAGGGTACAGGTGAAACTTACTAAATGCAGAATACCAATGTCTACATATAGTGATTAAGAAAATGCCATGAAGGCTATGTTAAACAATTTGATGAAAATACTTCAGATTGTATATGAAGTCAGCACATTGTGCCCCATGATTGCACTAATGTACAAAATTATGATTTAATAAAAATTAAAAAAAAGAATTTTCTGGCTGGCATTATTCCTTTCTTTCTTTGGGATGGTAGGCCATTCTATTACTCCCCACCCCAACATTATCCCTTCTTTCATTCACTGATCTGTGCTCTCTTCTCTCTTCTCTCTGTCTTTCTCATCTCTTCCCCTCACTCTCTTTTTTTTCTCTAATGTGAAATAAATTTATGTTTTTATATCCTAAAAAAAAAAAAAATTGCTTAGGTCAGTGGTATGGCTTGAATGTGTCTTCCAAAATTCATGTGTTAGAAACTTAATCCTCAATGCAACAGTGTTAAGAAGGGGGACTTTTAAATGGGTCTGTTAAGAGATAACTCAGTTATGAGGGTGCTATCCTCATTAGTGGATTAATGCCTTTATGAAGGAAGTGGTTTAGTGATCTCCAAAGTGGGTTCCTGATAAAAAGTTGAGTCCAGTCCCCTCCCCTGTGCTCTCTCTCTGGTACAGGTGTGCCCATGCTCTCTTGCTCTTCCACCTTCCCCAGTGGGATGATGCAATAGGAATGTCCTTGCTAGATTAATCCCCTGACCTCGGACCTTCCAGCTTTTAGATTTGAAGGGAATAAAGCTGTGCTTTATAAATTATCCAGTCTCAGAGTACTTGATACAGTAGCACAAAACTGCTTAAGACAGTATGATATAGACACTTACATGATATATTTATCATTAATGATATACTCCATTGTCCTCCTGCCAATGTAATTATTGTAGAAGTAATTAGAAGTTTCCTAAGTGGATGTTCACTGCCAGGGGAAGGAACTAGTTAGATTCATGATTAGCTTTTAAATTTTAATTACTTCGTTTATTTGAACAAATGTTTCTTACCTGTTATATAAAAAGAACTTGTAAAAAGCAATACAAAAAGCAATGAAGAGGATGAAGTTACACCCATAATTATATGCATGCATAAACCACTGAAATTATTGATGCAGGCAGGATGAAACATAATTTTAAAAGTGCTAGTAGTACCATATGGTGAACAATTTACAGAAATTGCAGAACATCATAAGCATATGGACCTATTCCACATGATCTGAAGCAATTTTAGGGGCAAACAACATCATATCAAAGGGCGTCCCTTTTCAAGTGCCAAAATAGAGCAATATTAAATATTATTGACATGAATACTGTGGTGTCAGTGGGGGTGTATATGTGTGTGAATATGTAAAAGAGAAAAAGAACATAAAAAGCAGATGATTTCATTAAAATCAAGTATATCCATTATAAATATTTCATTTGACTCCAAAGAGATGATCATATTAAAACTGACTGGCAGAGACCAGGGTTTAAATTTCAATATTCTTAACATTTCTCCAGTAAAAGAAGCCAGTAGCACAGAACAGAAATTATGATTTTTAATATAATATATTTTAAATTTTGATTTGGATATTTAAAAAATCTTAACTAGTCAATATTTAATTCACATCTTAGGTTATTCGTGTATAATTGATTTATTTGAACTATTTTTCTTTCTTGTGTCATTATAATTGTAATATATTTCATTAATGAATAATAAATTTTTCAGAAAGGTTTGACACCAAGTTTTTTAATTTTCACAGAAGTTCTTTACAAGTTCTTTTACGAGTTCTTTTTATGTAACAGGTAAGAATTTTCTGTGAAACCCCTCAAAAACCTTTTCTATTAGACACTAAATTTTAGTTATTATATGACCACATTGCTAATTGTAGTATTTAGGGCAGTGGACATTTTCTAAACACATTGTGTGTTAAAGATACATTGAGGTATTTTTTAAAAATGTTTTCAAATTTAGCTTTTCTTATTTTCTTTCTTTCTTTTGTCCACAAAATTGGAATCCCTTGTGCTAGAGGACAAAAATATGAGGAGTGTAATATTTTCTAACCAATATATTTGCTACAAGTTTTATCATTACACTTAAGGAAATTCACATCAAAATCTTTTACAACCATTTCTCCAATATTTGAGGTTTGATTTCTGTTTCTATTCCTAGATCTCCATCTGCCTATGATTTTAATTTTTTTCATAACCTGTCTAAAACAGTTGCATTTAAAAAATGTATCTCATCAATTCAAAGCATATTAGACCTATAAGAACCTTTGAAAATATTCTAGCCTATGCTGGCTCCATATACTGGAGGTGGTATGTTCAAAACCTGGCCCTGGCCAAAAACTGCAAAAAAAAAAAGAGAATATTCTAGCCCAGAAGAATACCTTTTTACCTGACACATATGAGGGCTTTATCACAATTCTGTTCATAAAGGTGGTTATTTATACTGTACAGTCGTAAGGGCATGCCCTGGTGGGGAATTGAATAGAATTTGCAAGGGGAATGAGTGTGTATGGTTTTCAAAAACCACAGAAAAGATGTGGATAGGCCCTGATGTGAACGGAGAATTTTTTTTCGAGAGATAAAACAACCTAGGAACAAGTGAATTGCAGCTGCCTGCAGCAGAACTGGGGCCAGAACCAGGGACTTCTGACTTTAGTCCAATACCCTTTCTTCAGTACCATATTACCTTCCCATATTCAAGTCTCATGACATTTACATTTTTTTTTTTTGCAAAATATATATAAACTGATTTTGTCTGAGTTAGTTTTTTAAAAAACATATTTTGAACTACATATTATAGTTCATAGAATTGAAGGGGAAATGGAAGGACGAGGCCTTAGAGGCGCTCTGGGCACTGGCCTACAGGAATGAAGACATTCTGTCACTGTCAGTGTGAAGCAGAGCAACGGTTCACATGGTACTCTGCTTGAGAGTCAAAGTCAGCCAAGCAGGGGTCTTGTGTCCTTCATTTTTCGGGAGTAGAATGGGGCACTGAGATCAGGAGTCCCACAAAGGCTGACCAACAATTTCCCAAAGAATTATTAGGATGCTGTCACCCAAGGAAGTAAGGACTGGTGGTGGACAGCCAGAGCAAGACCTGTCCATTAGAACCGTCTTCTTCATGGAAGTCTCATCCCTGTGGTGTCTTCAAAGCCTGTGTTCTTTGGTCATCAGAGTTGGTGTTAATTTCTGGATGGCTGTACAGTGGTCACAGCAGAGATTTTCTTCCCCACCCATCCCACCCCCCACTTGTGTCATCGTTACACTCAGCTCCCACCCAGCAGATGGAATAAAGCACAAAAGGGGAGATGGTGTTCCTGGAAAGAACCTCTGTGGAAAGGAATAAAATTTGAGTGAAGGAAAATTGGACAGAACACTTTTAACATTGAAGGGGAAGAATTTGTGGGGAAGTCATGCCAACTCTTTTCTGTCCTCTCAGAGCATTTACTGGGGAAAAGGTATAGGAAAGTAGAGTCAGTGGTCAAGACATTGGTCAGTGGTCAGAGGTCATTGAAAAGTTGCCTTAGATTTCTATCACATGCAGATAAAGCCCCGATGTGGGCTCAGCTAGGAGAGAAATTTCAGCCATCGGGGGGAACAGATTCAATTCCTCAACAGAGGGAACTTTTCCATCCTCTAAACATCCCATAGGAACTCTTTTTATATTCATAGCTTTTATTTTTCATTGTTTTACCTTTCTTTCCACAAGCTGCTCATACTCTGGGGATATAATGAAAGTAAAATACATAAATGCCTATCAAAATATATAAATAGATAGATTGATTGATTGATATTTCCTATAATCTCTAAACAGAAATTACATTCAAAATGTTGCCAGTTTGCCTATCATGTAACCAATCACCTGAATTTTAATAACATAAAAATAAAAGTGTATCTTGTAATGCTCTCAGCATATAAATAAAAGCATTCAGAACAGTTTTCTCTCAGGAAATATGAGACCACTTTACTCTGAAATATAAATACCCTCACCTAGGCTAAAAGCTGCCGTGTACTAACTGTTCCCACAGAGGCAACACTCAGCTCTCCATGATCTCTTCTGCTATATTACCCCCATTCTCCAGGCTTTCTGAAATTCCTGTATTTATCTGCTTGGTTCTTAATTCCTACAAGTCATCAACATGATTGTTGCTCAATATGTTCTACTTCTGGATAATAGGTAGAATTCGTGAGAACTGAGGCTATATATATATATATATGAAATCCTGTATGAAGTAAGAGCTGTAATCCTAATGGTCACGTTTTCGTAAGAAAAAGCATTGAGAAAACTCCCAGTTGTGATACCAGGCATCATCTAACTTCATTCCATATTTAATATTATTACCAATGTTAGAAAATCTAACACAAAATCTACATTTAAAAATCCCTTTCAGAAAGATGTGCAGCCTTCACTGTGGATGTTGTATCCAGAATTCATGCTTTCAAGTGGGAAGATAATAGCAATTCATTTAAGACCCCTAAACTAAGGGTTTTAGATTATTCCTCTTGCTGACAATTGCATTGATGACCTTCCTCCCTACAGGAAGGATCAAGACTGCCGTTTTGGTTACTATAGGGTTGTAGTTTAGCTTGAAGGCTGGTAAAATGAAGCATGTCAATTTGTTCTTATTATGTAAGGTTGTGTTGGCTAATTGGGATCTTTTCTGGTTCCATACAAAGCACAGAACTGGTTTTTTTGGATTTGCAAAAAAAGGCAATGGAATGTTAATGGGTATTGTGTTGAACCTGTAAATTACTTTGGGTAGATAGCCATATTAACAGTGTTGATCCTGCTGATTCATGAACATGACATTATCCATCTGTTTCCATGCTCTGTGAGTTCCTTCCTCAGTGTTGCATAGTTTTCCCTACAGATCTTTTACCTGCTTACTTAAATATACTCCTAGGTATTTTATTTCCTTTGTTGCTTCTGCCAAAGGTATTACGATCTGCAGATGGGAGAAGGTAGTGACAGTGTTCAGCTGCCGGGCACAGAGCAAAATGGAGCCAAAGTCAAAGTCCTGGAGTAAGACAGGTGCAAGAAGCAAGTGACTGTGTCAGGTCGAAGGTAGAGGGGGGAGATCATGAACAGACAGCAGTGAACAGCTTTGCAGTTGGGATTGGAGAAGTCTGAGTGAGTGGCTTGGGGGCCTAGAGAGCTACCTGAGTGACTAACTGGGGGGGTGTAGCTTCCTAGAGAGCATCTGCAGGAAAGCTTGCGGGAGGCAGAGGAGCGATTATGGCTTCCCAAAGGTTTGGTCAGGAACAAAGTAGTCATAAACATCACAGGTGCATTTTTAGAAACAAGTAAGACAATGTCCACGACAGTACTTTATAAACTGTGACACAAATGGGAGGTGTCATTATTGTCACTAAGATCATTATTATCATCACAAAGCACTGAATGCCTATTAGTCTATATGCTAGAAAAGAATGAAATGATTAGAACCTGATTTGTTACCTAACAATTCAGAAACTAAATATCAGACACAGATATAACTAGAAGTAAAATGATTTAATTAATACTTACAAAACCTAAACTAAAAAATGTATCTCATATCCACATCTAGGGGAAATTTATGTTAGTGGATGGAAGGCTAAGGTAGGTATATCTGTGGTTATATCATGTCAAACATTATCAGACAAAGTCTAGGAAGGAGAAGTCACAGGACAGGGTTGGGGTTGCGGGGGAAAGTACTATGTAGAGGAATCTCATGTCTGAATTGGACTCTGAGGCTAAGAGATGGAGAACAGGCTGTAAATGGTGATCCTTGAGTAATATGATGTTAAAACATGACTCTCTGCCTCAGTTTTGACTGAAGATTCAAAGGGAGAGGGCAAAACAGAGGTGGTAAGTACCCTTTTAATACTTTAAAGTGTGATTGATCCTCTAGACAGGAAGTCAGAGGGAAATAAACACAGGCCAGAAAAAAAAACCTAACCATATTTAGGAGGGTGAATTTACAGACAGCCCAGACTGGTTTTGGAGATAATTTCCTCAAAGTAGGTAACTGAGCACTACCACAATCTCTGCCACTTCGTTTCCACCATGTCGAAGCAGGGGAAGAATGTGCATGCGATTATCCCCCATGTCGAGTAGAGACAGACGGGCTTCAAGAAAGACACCTGGGAAGCTTAGCTTAGAAATGCAGGGAGGGACTGGTACTGAATTCACATTGAAAAAAGCCAAAGGCAAAAGCTTCTGGACAGCCAGTGATGCCGGGATGGCAGAGTGGGAAGGGCTGCCCTGGGAAGAGGCTGTGCTTGTGATTAACACTCAGGACGTGGTCTGGGGTTATTCTGATCCTGTTCAAGGGGATCACTTGGGAGTGGGGGATGGGACAGGCAGTTTCAGGTTTAGACTCTGCCAGTGCCACACTAAGGCAGTCAAGAGGACTTCCCTGCCTTTAGCAGGCCAATCTCCACACAGTCTATCTCTAGTGAGAAAGGAGAAGCAAGCAAGAGAAAGACTGGGCGTGGGGAATGAGTGCAGGGAAGGGAAAGAGGCAAGAGACTGCCTAGGTGACCCACCATGCCTCCCCCTTCTCCTGCTGGGTGCTTCTACGTAAGGAGGAGAGAGTATGTAAAGGAGCCAGTCTAAAGCAAGTTTTTCATATGAAAATATCTTTCTTTTTAATGACCCTGAAGCCTCATAACCAAGGCCAATGGATAGAAGTTATGGAGGAAACATATTGTCTCAATATAAGAAAGAACATTCTTAAAGAAATATGAAGTTTACATCAGAATTGGCTGACTTTCATCTCGTGAGGGGTTCCCAAACATCATGGTAAGACCTACCACTTCCAGGAGGATCTCATGGTCACACTGAGTGCCGAAGAAGCTCTTGGTAGAGATAAGTAGAGCTGATTCCAGCATGGGCTCCAAGGTAGACCACGTGTCTTTGTAGTCTTTCTAATTAGTCTACAATTAAATTTCTATGAGTACAGTTCATTCATAAGACTTTGTTCCTGCCTTCCTTCAAGCACTGGGTCTCACTTTACAGGGTAGGATGATAATTTCAAAGCACATAATAAAACTTTTAAGTCTTCATTTTATAAAATTGTCATAAACCTTTAATGTCCCTTTGAATGCTTTTCAAAATAATTTGGCTTGGTCTTTGCTCTTAATTGGGAATCGTGCTCTGAAATACAGCCAGGCAGCTATTTTTTTTTTTTTTTGAGACAGAGCCTCAAGCTATCACCCTGGATAGATTGCCGTGGCATCACAGCTCACAGCAACCTCCAATTCCTGGGCTCAAGCGAGTCTCCTGCCTCCGCCTCCCAAGCAGCTGGGACTACAGGATCCCGCCACAATGCCCGGCCAGTTTTTGGTTGCAGCCATCATTGTTGCTTGGCAGGCCTGGGCTGGATTCGAACCCACCAGCTCAGGTGTACATGGCTGGTGCCTTAGCCCATTGAGCCACAGGTGCCGAGCCGCAGCTACGTTTTTAAAAAGTTTCCTCCTTGACTTCCTTGCCCTTTCCAGATAGTCTCATTCTATTTAAATTCATCCTGTAAAGTAACCTTCCAAATGAGAATTGTTTTTCCCTGATGCACCATGTTCCATGTATGCTCACGCTATTCCTTCTTCACACTCGCTGTTGATTTCACCAATCTTAGAAAACAGAAAATTGATAAGACATAAAAAGCAAACTCCACATTTGTATCCAGATCTAAGTGACCACAGAATCTGTCATGTTTTCCAAGGTGGAAGTGACCAGTGGACTGGAGGTAGGGCCCAGAGGCACCAGCCAGCGGGGACCCCAGGCACCTTCCCCATCCTCTGTTGCCTTAGCAACAGTCACAGGAAAAGCCTATCACTCATGGACTAAAGTAAAAACACATTTTCCTGCATCCTGTAACTATGACAAGCACAACAAGATGCTCATTTATTTAGCATGACAATTCTGACAGAAGTTATACTTCTCTCCCCATTGATACAGGCAATGGAGTGGATGAGACATGAACAGCAACCCGAGACTCAGTCAATTTGCTGAATCCCTCAATTAACACATTCTGAGTTCTGGTTATGTCTTGAGCACAGTGCTAGGCTCTATAGGAGGCAAAATAAATGGATATTAGCCTGGGACCCATACTTTATCAGATTATAGTGTAATCTTGACCTGATCTAATATATAATTGATTTTTGTCAAAAGCAAAAATCAGTGTTCAAGGATAATGCTAAGGGCTATTGGAATTCAGTATAAAGAAACAATTAATTCATTTTTTATCTACAGAATTGAGTAGATATGTGATAGAACTTGTCTCTCAATTTCTTTTCCCAGTAGATGGATTTGATTTGATAAGCTTTTGTAAGCTGCCTGACATTTCGGAACCAGGACATTAAAGATGTCTGTTAAGAACGTAAGTATATTCTGTGTACTTTGACATCCAACTCAATATTGATTCAAAATTGTGTTTATTCCATGCATTATTAAATAAATATGTGTGCCATCATTGCCAAGGTGAGGATGAAATCCTTTATCAGGTCAACACTGTACCTGTGAAGATGTTCTTAAGAGTTGTATACTTCCCTTGCTCTTTTTTTTATCATAGGAAAAGCCAGGATATTGATTTTACACAGTCATGAATTCTAACTCCAACTTCCCTGCCTAGTAATTGTATATTCTTGGGTAAGGTAATCATCCTCTTTGAGTATTAATATAAGGTGGCACAGATAAAATGCTTAACAGGTTGATAATTTTTTTTATGCAGATTGATGGTACATGGGGTATCATTGTACTATTGTTTATGTTTGAAATTTTCCTAATAAAATGATTTTCATACCCATGATTTTCCACTTCCAAATTTGACTGTTTTCTTTTTAAAATCTCTATCACATTCACCACCTGTACCAGTATTGTAAAACTGATCATATTTTGCCACTAACTGCATTTGAACTGTAATTATGGCTAAGTGCTTGGTATAATTAGATATTTAGCAAATATGTGTTGACGATGATTATTTGCATCTTTAAATCAATCAGGTCATTATACCAGGAGCAGTATCCAGGAAAACGTGTCATAGTTGCACTTTTCATATATCAGTTCAAAATTAAACTCGTTAGAAAATGCATATTATCATCATAGAAAGAGATGGTGTATATTCAAAGAGACTCAGGTGCTGACCACTAACCCCTGAGTGACACGGGTCAAGTCACCCTTTTGGCCTCTGTTTCAGAAATTGACCATCGCTGGTGTCTACTTTCTATTGCACACTTTCTCACAGAAGACATGTGAACAATCATCAGAGTCTCTCCAGTTTACATAATACAGTAAAGATTCTGCATTTCTTCCCCTGGTGGGCTTCCTTTCGCTCATATTTCTTATTTGTTTTCTAGGTTCCATGTTATCTTATTGAGTAGAAATTATGACTTTATTAGAGAGAACTGGTCAGGCTATCTGCTGAAACAGTGTGAAATATACTATTCAGAGCCAGAATTATTGATTTTATTTAATTTTAATTTAACCAGAATTATTTTTAATGGGCCAACATCTTTCTAAAAACAATCAAGAAATCAAGAGAGTAGCTAGGGAGAGTCACAAGTAGTAGCAAGTGCTGCAAATAAAAGCACGGTTTTAACATGTCCCTTTTTCTGTACTTGGTTGTCCTATTTCAGACTCTACTTGTCCATTCAAAGCTTCTTATGGTGCCGCTGGTTCTGTGTCGCCCCCTCACATAGCTTTTGCAGTTCTCACTAGCAGTGCCCTCATTCTCTAGGCTACTCAGATGTGAAGATACAACGTCAATATTGGCTCTCCTGAGGCATTATCCACAACCAGCCCTTGCTTGTTCTTCTTTCAAACTGACCTGGACATCAATACTTTCTTTTGTAGCACTTATGACTACTAGTAATAACTCTATTTTCTTCTTTACCCTTCAAATGTAAGTAGTTCCAATGGCTTTCTTACTTTAATCTCCTTACAACTTTAATTTCATTTCATCAGTCACACGTTTCTCTCTGCCCTCAAAGGATTAAATTCCAATTCCCAACGTGGCTCCTATTTACTCTCAAACCTCTTATTACCTGTCTTTAGGAATATTTTCTATTAATCCTCTATGACACACTATGCTTGGTCATTCTCACTCCATTAACATATTCTAGGAAGCTTTTATTCTTTTACGTCTTTATGTATCCCACATTTACATAGCTTACCATCTTCACCTTCCAAATTTAGTGCTCCTTTGTCTTAGGCCTTTTCTGCAATTCCAAGCCTCATTAATCTCAATTTGACCCTGCAACATTGTCTCTCAGTGACCCTCACTTGGACACCTGACCATCTTATTATTCTATTTCCTAGGTGTGTGTGGTAGCCAGCATCCATGATGTATCTACCCCATGCGTAGTCAACTTTTGTATTGCAGGGATGGTCTTGGTGACCAATAGCGTGTGGTAGAAGTAATGATGTGTCCCAGGCTAATGCCTTCAAAAAGTGCCCTCTGGGGAGTCACTCATTTGAGAGATACATCATAAGGGCTCTCAAACAGCCCTATGGAGAGATTCGTGTGGCTAAGAATCAAGTTGCCAGCATCAACTCTCCAGCCATGAGACTGAGCCTGTAAGAAGTGGCTCCTCCAGCCCTAGGCAAGCCAAGACAGGCAATCCCTCAGGGAAACACAAGAGGCTCTGAACCGGAGCTGTCTAGCCAAGCACTTCCAAACTCCTACCTGACAAAAATGAGGAAAGATAATGAATAAGTATTATTGTTTTTCAGCCACTAAATTTGGGGCTTTAATACTATTTTATTTAAACAATAAATAGAAAAATAAAAGTGAATGGTTTGCCTCACAGCTACTTTGCAAGTTCTTGAAGAATAAAATATTTGTTTGAAATTAAAAAGTCCAGGACACACTTTAAATAGCATTCAACATCATAACATAATTAGAAATTGCATTTGGAATTAGGTAAAGGGAACAATATTTATGCCTACTAAGGTGCTTTATATGGATATGAACTTTGCATACATCAAAATGACTACATACATAGCCATGGATCAAGGTATTTTCTAAAGACATGAAATATTGTACCCAAGTTACAAAGTAATAAAATCAATTTTTATCAGCATTCTCTAGAGTTTTTTTAAGAGAGATGATGTAACAGGATTTAATAAACTATTCTTTTTCTATCAAAAAGAAATAATGAGACATAATACCTTTACACTGGTACTTCTTGTGCTTTTCTAAAGCTAGAATTAGATATGTCACTGTGATGTAACACCTTTGATTTTCTGAAAATCAAGGAAAGAACAAAAGAGAAATTTTGTGGCATTGATATTTGCTGTGGTCTTAATGTTTGTGCCTCCCAAAATTTTTATGTGGAAAGTAACCCCCAAGGTGACAGTATTAAAAGGTGGGGTCTTTGGGAGGTGATTAAGTTGTGAGGGTGGTGCTCTCATGAATGGAATTAGTGCCCTTTTAAAACAGGTCTGTGGAGCTTTTTGCCTTTCTGCCATGTGAGACCTCAATTAAAAGACAGTCTGGCTGAACCACCTATGAAGCAGAGGTCCCTCACCAGACACCCCCCAGTCTGCTGGCACCTTGATCTTGGACTTCTTGGCCTCCTGAACCATGAGAAGTAAATTGTTGATTGTAAAACATTCAGTCTAAGGCATTTCATTATAGTAGTCTGAGCTAAGACAGTATTGCATTGTCCCTTTGCTGTGGTGTATTCAACAGATACCTGTTTAAAATTGTATCAGAGAAGGGTTCTGAACGGAGGACACAGCTCACTTAAATGAGTAATTGAGAAAAATTTAACACAATTAAGGAACACAAGTGAGGACAGAGGAAAGCATGGTTAATAAAACCCAAAGAGAGTAACATAACTACAGGGGAAAGTCTGACATCCAGTGTGATCTATGGTGAGAATGAGACCTACTAATCTCAACCTGGCGAGGATGACCCCAAACCAACTGATCTCAAGGCTTCACTCTCATTGTCTGTCTTGCTGTCCTGAATGTGCCCCACACTGGCCAAATGCAAGTCTAAGCCACAGAGGAAGGGGCCAGGGTGGTGCATCTCACACTGGTCAGTCTCCTTGGGCACATGGCAGGATGGAGAAAAGTAGACACATACTTGAGTAGGCAATGAAAAAATGCATAACTAAAAAGTAGCATTATTTTTATTATGGCAAAATAATCCCAACGATGTAAAGTAGACACAGAATCTAGAGATAGATTACCAAGGACACTGGGGCTTATATCACATACAGTCTCAGTTTTAAGACAAAAAGAAGATATAAGGGATTATGCCCTCAAATGACTTGAGGTTAAGGAAGTAAGTTTGATTCTTTTTGTATCAGAGAAACTGATTTAAGTTCCAAAGCAAATATTAAAGGCATAACTATCTCATCTCATCATCATTTAAACTGGTTAGATAAAATTTCATAGATATTTACATGTGATCTTACCCATAAGATGTTGAAAAATCATCCCAGAAATAAGCTTCAAACTGACAGCATCTTTCTGTAGTAGTGTAAAACCTTTTGACTTTGTTGATAGTATTTTTAGAATAATTTTAGTAGCCTTAACACATGTCTGATATGAATAAAAATTCATATTTTAATAATTGGCATAACTCTAAAATATTAATACCTTTTCTATTTGAATCATATGATTTATTTAAGACCTTAAAGAGGAATAATTTTTAGACTCATAACTTAGAAAAAGCTGCTAAATGGTATTTTAGATTAGTTCAGGCAGTACATCTATAATTTTAAATTGTGATCAGCCCCCACAATTATAGGAAAGCCGTTAATTTTCTTATATTTTACGTAGGTATACATGCAGAACTTGTAGTAAATATGCATTTATGCTGTAGACGTTTTTAAAATTTGCTTTTGTTATGTCAGTGTGACAAGGTAACCTTATAAAATATTCGGAAATGGTATGGCTGATTTTAGCGTCTCTTCCCAGATTATGTAGACCCTGACAGGTGTCTCTTACTTGCATGCCCACAGATCCTATTTGCCTAACTGGGCAGGTTACATTATGCCCAATTTAGTGTAAATGCCTAAGATTGCTCGAATTAAAGTAAATGTTTTACATAATTTTAGTGCGCATCAGTTGTCCCAATGCATGATAGCCAGATTTATAAATATAGTTTCATCAGAAATTTTAAATGTTCCTTGTCATCTGTAGCAGTTTTTCAGATTTGGAAAACTTTACTGGCAAAGGCAAGTGGTTAGTGAACTATAACCTTATGTCCAGGCAGGTATCACACTGTCAGCCTCTACACACTGGGCCTTGTCACTGGGCATTATACTACTGTTCTCAGCCCTTACCCATCTCCTGCCCAATTGAGTTTCTGGTTAAGTATCCGGTCTTTCTTTGAACAAATGATTGCTTCTTCTATACCATGGTTCTCTAACTTGAGCAGGCAAAAGAATCACCTGAAGGGCTTATTAAAACACATCTGCCCCCAGAGTTTCTGGTTCAGGAACGTGGCCCAAGGATTTGCATTTCTAGTAACTTCCCAAGAGATGATGCTGCCTTGGGTTGGGGTCTAGACTTTGAGAACCACTGCTCTCACTCATCCCTCAGAAATTTTCTCCCAAAGTCAACACCAGTCAAAGATTATTCCTGCACACATATCTTTAAGACATTCCATTTCCCAGGAAAATCCACTGTCTCTGACAAGTGTTTTTCTGTGCATTGCTTCACATCACCTGTCTGTCTATTTCATCTATCTGACAACTTGGTAATTGTCACTTGAGGAAGAAATTCTAGTCAGATTAAAAGCAATTCTTAGGCACATGTAAGTACTTACTAGAGCATTGCGTCAGACATCAGTTTTACTTCTACTTTCACAGTAATGGCTGCCTCCCTTACTGTGGAAATTAAATTACAATGGATGGTGCAGTTTCAGTAGGGGCACCCTTCTGACACACTATCCCCAGGACTGTAGATTCAACATGATGCTAATTTTCTGTGTGTAAAAAGAAAAGGGCTATTTGAGGTATCTTCAGTATTATGCTACATAAGTTAAAACTTACACAATCGCTTTGCCATGGCTACTTTCCTGTTATGGAAGAAGAACTAGACCAGTAAACTAAGTTCATTTTATTATTTTTTTTATTTTTGCAGTTTTTGGCCAGGGCTGGGTTTGAACCCAGCACCTCTGGCATATGGGGCCAGCACCCTACTCACTGAGTCACAGGCGCCTCCCCCTAAGTTCATTTTAAAACTGATCAGATTTACAAACAAACAGTTTACTTGTACAAAAAGCAGAAGCCTTTGACTATTGTCTATGAATGTCATTTCAACAGAAAAGATGCTACATTAGTAATCTGAAAAAATTATTTGTATGTGGGAGGTGCCTGAGGCTCAAAGAGTAGGGCGCCAGCCCCATATACCAGAGGTGGTGAGTTCAAACCCAGCCCAGGCCAAAAACTGCAAAAAAAATATATATATATATTTGTATGTTTGTGTGGTGTTAAAAAGATCCTAACAGAGTTTAAATAATTTAATTTAGTTTTTGTGTGGGTGTGTTCGTGTGTGTAGGGGTATTTCTATTATTATTAAATTTTTTCCCTGAAGAGTTTTTAATAAGAGTTAATGTTCATGAATGGTCAATTCCAAATGATACTGAAGGAAGAGTAAGATCAAGGGAAAGTTGTAAAGTGGGTATCACCACTTGTACAACTTACAGTAAAATAAAATAATTACAAAAATGGTGATATCCCTACAACTTCTTTTCAACTATTTCCAGAATGACTACTTCTGATATGGAGACTCTCTAACCTAGTAATTCTCCCATCTGGTTAGAGCCTCATGTTTATAAGTTGACATTTAATTTAACAACTGCTTTCAGAAGCAACTTAAATAAAGTAATAATCCTGATTCTTGCTCAAAAAGCTAGAATTAAAAACAATTTGCATATTTCGGGTGCTTTATTTTTCTTTTTTAAGATTTGGAAAAGGAGTGTTGAAAACTGATTTTAAAAGAACCATCTACATAGTGTGGTGTTTTATCAGGGGAACATTACCACAGCCATTTCTGCTGCTGGCGTGAACTTCATCTTTTTTCAATTTTGTATTTAACTCCAGGGTCTCATTTCTATATTCATAATGCCCCAGAGAAAGCCTCGCCTTAGAATGGGAGGACTGTCTGGTAATTACATGATGTAACCAGAAGCCACAGCAGACAAGCAGACACAGAATTCAGAGCAGGAAAAAGACTAGTTGTCATCAGAACAGACACTGTAGAACTGACAATGAGCCTCTATGTCTTTGTCCAACCACTAAATCAAATTGCTCTTCTGAAAGAGGTGATACAAGGACCCAACTTGACTGATTAAACATGCAGATTCAAATCCAACATCCTCTTAGGTGGTGCTTCAGTGAAAGCCTAGTTTTTCTAACACTGTCAGCAAGTTTTCTATTCATAGCAGCAGCAATCCAATTAAAATGGCCATCGGAGCAGAGCTGGACTGCATTGAATTGTTCCCATTAATGTCATATTTAATTTAGAAGGACCATGTTGAAGATGTTCATTACTGTCCTCTGAAAATTGTCATTCAGCTTATGGACACCAAGTTTTATAAATTATATTTACATATGTTAGGAAAGACAACGATCAATCTGCTTATTTTCTAAAACAGTTCTACCAGGTTCCTTTTAAATCTGCAGTGTTCAAGTCACTGCCTTTAAATCGGTTTTCTGCAGCCATTTTTCATGGAGATGCGAGGGTAAGGGTGGGGGAATCTATACTTTAAAGCAAATCACAAAAGTCTTGCAAATGCTGAGAGTCTTATGTAAACATGCCTTCCAGGAGGCCAAGGATAGAATTAGACCTCAGTTATTCATTTGGATTTTCAGTATTGATGCTGTTGTTGAGCCTCCTTTACCACACAGTACAGAATCAAGGAATAGGAGGCTTGGGTGATAATTTTAAGAGAAATCTACTGAAGAGGACTCCTATAGAAATGAGGTACAAAGTAGTCATGGTGACACTGCAGGCTTCCTCCACGCATCAATCCAGAGCATGACTGAGTGAAGGGTGAGCTTTAATTTGAGTTTTCCAGGCTGCACACCTTTATTCTGACCCTCAAAAGGCAAAACATTTTAGAAAAACATGATTGTAATTAAAAAATCATTTTTATATATAAAATAAAGATGAGTATAGAAAGACCTGTACATTAATAAGAAAAAGACAACAATAAAAACATTTCAAATGGACAAAAAGTACAAACAGATATTCCATTGAATAAAAAACATGAGTGTCTAAAACCCTATGAAAATATGTTCAAAAGTAAGAGTCATTAGAGAACACATATCAAAATAACAAAATATAGATTTGTAATTATCGGAGTGGCAAACATTTAAGTATAATAGTATTACGTGCAGAGAAAGTTATGGAAGTTAGAGAATTCTACATTCCTAAAAACATAAACTAACTCAATAGCTCTGGAGAGTAATTTAGTATTAAGATTGCAAATGCACATATACTTGGAATAGACATCTGACTGTGAGGTTATTACATAGAAAATAGCTCACACCATGTAGAGGTGTATAAGGTAGACTTAGCTCTATTTAAGATAATGCTCCAATTATCCCAGATATAGCACTGAGAATCCAGCTACTGCCTGTAACCTTTCGACTCACCTGCTCCAGTCTTGAAGCACTCCCTCACCTTCTGGCACAAAAATATGTTCAGTGGTAAATTGACAGACCTGGGACATTATAAATGTTCTTTTTCATTTTGATTTCATCTTTTGATCTAAGTTCAAACTTACAGAGGTGTTTCAAGAATAATACAAGTGATTCACTCAGGTAGTTGCTAACCCTGTTTCCTGTGCTCTCACACTTTCCCTGCTTATACTAAATTATTTTCCTAAAATTTTCAGATAAGCTTCAAACATAATCTCTCTTCACTCTTTTGATATATCAGTGTGTATTTCCTAAAAACAGCAATGTCCTCTGACTTAACCAGGATATAATTATCAAAATCAGAAAATTAATATTGATACCACATTATTACCTAATCAACAGATCTATGAAAATTTTATCAATGTCTGTATATTATCCTTATAGTATAAGAAAGTGTCAAATCAGATGTTGCATTGTAATGTGACTCTTTCCTGTAACCTGCAGGAGTTCTCCATTTTTCAGGACATTTGACAGCTTTTGAACAGCATCGGCCAGTTATTCTGTGAAAATTTCCTCCACTTGGATTTATCTGATGTTTCCTAATAATTTGATTCAATTTATGTGTTTTTGGCAGGAATTCTGCAGAGGCAATAAAAAGTCTTTGGTGCATCATCAGGAGACATGTAATATCTATTTGTCCCATTAGAACATCTTTCTTTTGGATCAATGGATAAGATATTGACCAGCTTTTTTCTCATTTACATGTTTCTATCTTTTTCACTAAGAAGTAATTTGGGGGGATACCTAGTGACTAGTAAATATCTTATTATTCCATAAACTTTAACCCACTAATTTAGTATCTACAAATGAGTTTTTCTTAAACCTACTAGTTTTCTGATGATTATTAAATCATGGCTTACTAATTACATCGTTCTTTTTCTATTATTAGGTGGCTTTCTAATCTAGAAAGAGTTTTCCCTCTGTCTTTTTTACTTAGTGATTTATTCATATTAGTATTCACTCCCTAATTCTTATTATATTCAATGGCTTATTATTATTTAATGTAATGTTCAAGTTATCCTTGGTTTAGCCCCTGGAAGCCAGCTTCTGTATCCCTTTGCCTTGTCCCCACCACTGTTTAATCACTGCCTTACCTTCTGGCACACAAGGTCAAGTTGTAAACTGACAGGCTTTGGGCATTATAAAGCAATGCTGATTAATGCAGTAGCTGAGAGGAATAGAGTTTATTAATAGAGATTCAGCCCAAGAAATCAAGAGATTCAAGGTTAGTTTTGCCTTTATCCTCATTTACTGTGTAATGTCAGCCCCATTTTAAACTTTAAGCCTCGTATTAGCTCATAGTTTTAGGTGGATTTAAGGGTAGAAGTTAAGAAGATAGTGTCCATGAAAGCCTTGGCATTGTGTCTGACACATAATGGCCATAAAAGTCAAATACATTCAGAGCATCAACAGGAAGGGTAATTGGAAATAAAATAGAAATTTTTATTCTTCCTTAAAAAGGTACCTTCATATACAAAGAACAGCCTTTGCCATTCTGGTCACCAGACCTTATGAGAGAGCTCACAGGTCTCATAAGGCTAGAGCCAGTGCAACTGAAATGCTTAAGGAAATGGAGAACTATATGTATGACATATTTTTTAAAAGGGCATAAGTATGCACATGAAAAATGCTCCGTAAATGACAGATGTTTTTTATTTCCTCCCCAGCTGATTAACTTAATTATTTTTTAGTCATATTGAGCCTTTGGTATTTTTTTTCCTTACCCATTTTCACAGATTTGATTGTAGTCAAAAAGACAAATGAAACATAGTAATAAAAATGTCTTTGTTCTATTAAGTTACTGGTGCATAATTGCAATATTATATTAAGAATGGTATTCAATTATTAAACTCTTTAGTAAAGTCAAAGGCACTTTATTAAACATTTCTTAATCTAAGGCTTTTGTTTCTGTAGGAGCACTCTTTTTTGGAGAAGCTGCCCTATTTCCATCTGAGGCTGTTTTCAAAGCCTGGAGCAGCAGAGTAAGCCACATATCACCATTGCGTCTGGCCAAAGACAAATAGACAAATTGTTCAAGTCTAATTGGGACAATTTGACTAAATTAAACCAATCAGATTGTTTCCCAGGAATTGTGTATTGAGATAGAATGTGGAAAGTTACCTAGAAGTGTTGAACTAGTGAGAAAATGTAAGTTTAAGGCTAGTCATAACACACTTTGTATACTGAGAAGTTAGGAGAAAAATATGATCTTAGGGAGAAAAGACATTATAAGCAAACACGCGGTCAGACAGTTAAGTTCACAAAGTCATCCTAGAAAAAGTGCTACTTATCTTGCTGCTGAATATCACTGTGGTAGCCAGATGGCCAAACAGGGTACTTTGAAGGTAACTGTACTGATAGTCAGCAGTAAAGTATGTAGCACTTTTTCTAGGATGAGTTTGTGTGACTTAATTGCCTGACCTTTTATAGGAAATATGACGAAGTTGCGAGAACAGCAGCCAGAGTAAAGCCAGAGAGTAAGATAGCAAAAAACAAAACAAAACAACAGCAACAACAAAAAGAGTGAGATCATCCAACAGAAACAGCAAGAGAAAGCGAGAAACATACCACGTGCACATCAACGGGGATAAGGAAAGATGGAAAGAGAAATCATACTTTTGCTTATCTGAGAAAAAGAAAAGGAGATGATCTTATAGAACTATCGCTGAGTGAGGTCAACGTGAAAAGTTTCTACCACAAAAGATACTTTCCATCATTTGTAACGGGGTGTGATGGTTAATTTTATATGTCAACTCGTCTGGGCCAGGTGCCCGGATATTTGATCAAACGTTATTCTAGATGTTACTGAGAAGGTGCTTTTTAAAATTTAAATTTAAGATGAGATTAAAATTTAAATTGGTGAACTTTGAGTAAAACAGATTATTCTTCATTACCTGCCTGGCCCTCGTCTAAGGTTAGGGTTAATGAGCTTAATAAAACAAAGACTTCTATTTTCCAAGTAAGAAGGAATTCGGCTAGCAAACTGCCCTTGGACTTGAACTGCATCTCTTCCTTGGGTCTCTAGTCTGCCCACTCACCTTGCAGATTTTGAACTTCCACAAAATTGTGAGCCCATTTCTTAAAATGAATCTCTCTCTGTCTCTCTTTCTGTCTCTGCTGTCTGTCTGTCTCTGTTGTCCTGTTTCTAAGGAAAGCCATGACTAATAATACATAAATGAAAGCATTAACCATTTTCAATTCTTTATATTTGTTCTATAATGAAAATATTTGTATCCTTGATATTTTTAATGTTTCTATCCATTCTACTCTTGTGCTCCCTTGGCAAAGAAAAATTGTGAAGTGGATATCATCGTTAATAATACCATTTTCCACGAAGTTGTGACCACAAACCTCAAGGATAGAGCAATCACTCTTTACACATTCCAGAAATCTATAGGCAAGGAAACTTTCACTGATTAACAAGCAAGGGAATTTCACAGAATAAGGTTTAGAAGTAATTTGTTCATTCATTCACCAAATATTTAGGGAGCAACTCCCTAAGGCTTGCTGGGGAAGTCCAGGGAAGCTTGATCTTATTCCTGCTGTGAATACCCTCTTGCCATCAATTATCAGGATGTAGGAGATACTGGGAGGGAAGGTCTGTGACCCAGTGGGTAGGTGTTTTCTCAAGAATATTATTTATTTTGTATTATATCCTGAGAAAAGAATAAAGCTCTTAAAAAACTCCTGGAACAACTGTCTATTTCCTACAGTTCTCAATCCTTTCTACTTTATAAAAGGAAATAGTTACTGCGTTTGAGGTCTAACTTGAAAGGGATATTGC
The DNA here is from genome assembly GCA_963574655.1 of Perodicticus potto. Classification (NCBI taxonomy): domain Eukaryota; kingdom Metazoa; phylum Chordata; class Mammalia; order Primates; family Lorisidae; genus Perodicticus; species Perodicticus potto. The sequence goes on along the minus strand of CAUYRH010043784.1, from coordinate 6,424 downwards.
TACTGGGATTTGGATAAATAGTCCCCCTAATAAGTAGGTCTCTGATAACTTTTCTGTCCCTGTTTCTAGTCCTCTGTCAGGTTCAAGGATACTTGATCCTTTGGATACATACCCTAAAGTATTTCAATAATCGAGAAGTCTCTCTCTCTCTTTTTTAGACTTATATACTGTAAGTGGATTTCTGTTATTAGCTCCCCAAAGATCGTAACTTAGAAAAAGAGTGAAAAAAACCCTACTGATTATTAAAGATGACGAAATTTGGTTTAAGGTTCCCTGTGCCAAGTCTGGCTTACACTCCTGGATTATTCTAATTTTCATCTTTTCAACTTAAAGGATCACCATTCCACATAAAGCTGACATCACATATCTGGAGAGGGACTTCTAATTTCCCGTTTGTTCAGGACAAATATTTAGAACAGATTAATGGCTGTGTTTAAGACTTATTAAGTGTCCTAAACTCAGTTTTTGTGTGAAGGACCTTTAAAAAACATGTTTTGAAATTTTCTTCATGTGTAAGTATGATTTTAACAAACCAAGTATCAAATGGAATATCTAGTGAGGTCTCTATTATGTGTATTGAAATTCTCAATTTCGAAGCTTTTAAAACTATTTAAAATAGCTACTAAGTTTCCTACATATAGGAAAACTTAGATAATTCAGATGATTCAAAGCATTCTCTTGTGTTATACAAAGTCCCCTTTTTGGCTTTAAATATAACTTTTCTTAAAAAATAACACAGAATAAAAATCATTAATGTTCATAAGTAGAAGCAGTAGCCGGCACTGCTTTAAGAAATTCATTTATTTGTTCAACCTAGCTTTTCAGTGGCCTCTCTGTGTAACCCCCAGAGCTGGGCACAGAGCTTATATTAGGATAATTATAACTGCCTTGGATTTCATGTTGTTTAGTAGTTGAATATGTAATAGTGTGCTATTGTTTATACCTTTCCCTAAAATGTTGTTCATTTTCAAAATTATGCTATTGAATTTAGTACTAAAGTACAGTTCTTAGGCCATTTTGTTTATTCATTTAGTAACAATAAAATAGAAATCAAAAAGCATTCCAGATCTGAACGAAATCTCCCCAGACTAAAGTTCTGTTTACCTGCATCTGAACAGCACACTGAATTTTAATCTTTATGTCAGGCTGAAAGAAGACTTTTAGGAGAATATGAAAAAGTACCAAGGGAGAAAAATAAATAAAAACTTTTATTATTCTATGCCGTTCAGTGTTTCTCATGATGACTGGAATAATGGAATAATAAAAACTAGAAAAAAGAAGGAAAGAGATTTATGTACAGCAGTCAATGGCTGAAAAAGGAAATGATGGCTTTTATGCAGTGTGAACAGGGAAACATCAAACCATTCATTGTCCTGAATATTATGAACATTTATAAGACTGGGAGGTAGATATGGAAACTCCATTACTTTAGTATTTTCCATTGTGCCCCCCACCAAGTTTTAAACTCTGGAAATGTTACATCCAATGCAACATAAAGCATATTCCTCCGTGTGTTTGATAGTAGTTGCAAAATCAGTCATGCTCAGATTTGGTAACTTTGAATATTTAGATGACACAAAACTCTATAAAAATCCTGAATTTAATTTATAATCACCAGAATAGTCTTCCTTTACTTACTTATAAATGAGCTTTATTTTTACTGCAGGACTAATTTACAAGATCCCAAACCAAATATAGGGTTTTTGTTTATTTAGCTCAAAAGTTGGTCTTCTTATGTCGTCTTAGACAGGAAGTCAGTGAAGGGCAAGAAAGCCTCTGTCCTTAGTGACTCCTGTTAAAAAGGGGTAATTTGTTCCAGAAGGCACATGCTAGCTCCTGGCGAGCTCCACTTTATTTTCTAAGTGGGTATTGGTGACTTTTAATCCAATTTGAAATTCTTTAAGAAAAACACCATTTTGTAGGATTCTAAATTTATTTTGTATTTTATTTTAAAAATGTGGAAAACTTTTATTCATACAATGCCATTCATATTTTCCTTGATACTTGAAATGTTATCACCAGGAGTGTGGTATCCTCATCTGTGTGTTCTCATTCCCCCCAGATGAGATTTATGTTCCTATGGAGAGCTCGCAGGTGCCTCAGTGTTCTCTTATCCCTTCATTTACCTAGTAAACTTCTTCTTCCAGACATTTGTTTTAAAGTGAACTTTCCAAAGTGAAGCTCTTTTTCACACAGAACTGCCTCTATAAATTATGACCAGTGCTCTGTTGCAAGCCCAGAGTTTCCATGAGGCAGGAAGACTTTGTGGGTGCTGTTACCTCACGGCACTCCCCAGGAACTGCTTTCCCCTGAAGAGAGCCACTTCCCACCTCCCCAGAGGTGGCCTGGGGTCAGGCCGCCAATACCAAGTCAAGAAGGGGGTGTAAAGTCCAGCATCCTTGCCCCAACCAACAACTCCACAGGCCAATCCTGCTTCACAACTTTCTATGAAATCAGCTTATGTCTTTATTGACACTGAATCCCACAGCAAGTTTTCCCTCTGCTACATCCTGCTTTCTTCCCTTCCCCCATACCTGTTGATCTCAAGATTACTTGTTAATAAACTAACCTCCACTAACCTCCATCTCAAGCCCTCCTTCCCAAGATCCTGACCTACAGCAGCTTTCTTTTTGAAAGAGAGTCAGTTCCTTTCTGACTCTCTATAATAAGAATATCATATTATTCTTAACAGACTTCAGGTACTCTTGTTGGTATTGTTTACATTTTTGCAAGCTACATTTAACTGAAACAAGGAACATGCAGGACTTGTAATTTTCCCTTATGCACTTGACAGTCAAGAGGTAGTAATATTTACCTAATGTCTCACATAGATATAAAGGAAAATAACCTTGAGACTGTCCCTTTGTTTCAGATCAGATTTAGGGTCTGCTTCTGGGTCAGTTTGACCTTAGACACCAGGCTAACCTTGGTTACCTTCCAGGTATAAGGAATCTATCAATTATTATCTATATAGTTTTGTATTGCTTCATAAATTATTGTATATGTCCCTTTTTATTGAAAAACAATGAAAAACAGTTTAAAAGAAGAAACAAATAGCTTTGGTAACATTTCCTCTGTATGCTTTATTTGGAACAGCCAAGAGAGTTTTTCATGTGTGATAGAATCAAGTTACTGACCCACCCAGGAAGGATCCCTTCCCTGGGAAGCATGTCTCTCCCAGGAAATAGTGAATGGACCAATCCAGACCTCCCTATCCTTGACCCACCTACTTGCTCAGGTAAAGCAATGGACAGACCAATCCTAGCTGCCTTAACCCTTTGAATACCTGTCCGCCGTAGCCCACGTGTGGATTTCTCCCTACTCAGGAATCTCACCCCACCTGCACTCCAGGTGGAATAAAATCCTCTTTGATTGCACAAATTGCATCTCCGCCTTCCTTTCGTCTCATGCCTCGGAATGATTTTTATCTTTGTGTCTGAAACCTTTCAATGGGTATCTTCTCATTCATCATACATAGAGGTAAATTCATGTAACTTTATTTCTACAGTACCATGTGATGCTATATAGCTGCATTTCTGCTTATAATTTTATTCCTGAATATATCAGAATAAAGCAAGACATTCTGTATCTGACTTGATTTGTTCCTGCTTTAACCACACAAAAGAATCAAAAATGAAGTTATGAGGTTCACTTTACTTCAGCCTCCTTTATCACTTGCAAGAAAGGAACTCAAAAAACACTAGCATTTTATCATCTCACTCTTCCGTCAACCTCCTGTTTTGCTTTTCCCCTGTATTATCAACAAATGGCATATAGAAATATTTTGTAAGTGGGAATGTCTAGAGACAGCTTTGTTGTAACCAAGAGAGTTTTATTTGTAAAACTCTCGCACATGTGCATCTATTTCCCAGTGGTTTTTCTCTGAAAGGAGTTCGAAGACACTCTTTTGCCAAAGAAAATGAGTCCTTTTGGCAGACAGCCTCTAAATTCAAGCTCTAGTCAAATACTTAAGCTTAAAAGTGTAGACTTTTAGGTAAATTGCTGTCTAGAAATAGTGACCTCCTAAATTGGATCAAAGAAAATCTGATAAGAAAATTGTATTTCTTGGAGTTTCCATCCCCTATTAGATTTAATTCTTATTCCAAAATATGTAACCACCTGGGAAGGCATGAAGAAAGAGACATAATTGATTTACTTTGTTAACTATCTTTTGTAATGTATAAGTGCTATTTAATTATGTCTAATATAACACTATATTTTACATGGTATAAAACAATTTTTAAAAACTGCAAAAAAAAAAAAAGAATAAAAGACTACTCTGATGGGCAATTTTGAAGGAATTAGAATTTCCTTCTGACCAAGTATCTGTATGATATTTTCATCCAATTTGATGAATTTTCTTTCTTATCCTCGAGGAAATATTTTATAACTGAAAAAATATATAATGTTCACAGATAAAATGTCTCCAGACAAGATGAAAACCAGCAAGGAGCAAGTGACTGGCATATTTATGAACTATTTTACAAATAAAGAAAAATGTATTTTAATATTTTTGGCTGTTCTATCTTGATGCATTCTGCTTAAACTCATGGGTGTTACTTCTTTTGAACACTATCCCAGTGAAAATGATTTAGTAGAAAGAAAGCATTGAGGAAAGTCTAATAGCTGTAGATATTTGTAGATGGTTTGAGTATTTATAGAAAAATTCCTCTTTGAGTAATGGGTTTGATATGTCTTTTAATTTTTTCTTGGGATGTAATTTACATATAGTAAAATACACAAATCTTCAGTGTTCAGTTCAACGAGTTCTGGGAATAATATGTGCCTGTGTCACCAGCAAATCAAAACTAGATCTAGGCAGCAGTTTTCAACCTGTAGGTCACAACCCCTTTGGGGGTTGAACTACCTTTTCACAGGGGTTGCCTATATACATCCTGCATATAAGATATTTACATTATGATTCATAACAATAGCAAAATCAGAGTTCTGAAGTACCAACGAAAATGCTTTTATGGTTGGGGGTCACCACAACATGAGGAACTGTATTAAAGGGTTGCAGCATTGGGAAGGTTGAGAACCATTGATAGAGCATTGTGATCATTCCAGGAATTTTCCTCATTCTATTTTAGCCAATTCCACTTTTTGACTCTCACATCCATAGGTAATATTTGCCTTTTCTTAGAGAGTATATAAATGGAGTCATGCAATGTGTATTCTTTTATGTCTGCCTTTCTTATTGAAAACATTTTTGAGAATTCTCCATGTTGCTGTGAGTGTCATTAGTTCATTCCCTTTAATTGGAATATATAACATGTTGCTTATTCCATCTTCTCTCTATGGGTATTTAGACTGTTTTTGGCTATTTTGAATAAATCTGCTGTGAACATTTCATGTCCAAGTCTTTATGTAGATGCATGTTTTGTTTCTCTTGGATGAGCACCTGAGAGTGGATTTTCAGGGTCATGGGATAGATGTATGTTTAATTTTCAACGCAACTGTCAAATTCTCCAAATAAGATGCATCATTTGACATTATTATCAGTGATACACGAGGGACTCAGTGGCTCCATATTGCTGTCAACATTTGGGATTGTCAAGTTTTCTTAGTTATTTAGGGGAACTTTGTATCTTAAAATTATAGGATCTCTATTATAGGTTGAAAAGAAGCATAAATGTGGGCATTTTTACCTTATTTCTAATCTTAGGAGAAAAGATTTGTTGTGTTACTAGCAAGTATGATGATAGTTGTCATTTTTTTGATAGGTGCCTTTTATTAGGGTGGGGAAATTCCCTTCTTCCCTTCAGTTCATCATTATCTAAAAATTTTTATTTTTTTATTTTTGAGGCCGAGTCTCACTCTGTCACTCTGGGTAGAGTGCCCAGGTGTCATAGCTTACAGCAACCTCAAGCTCTTGGGTTGGAGTGATCCTCTTGCCTCAGCTTCCCTAGTAGCTGGGACTACAGGTGTCCACCACAACACAAGGGGGATCTCATTCTTTCTCAGGCTGGTCTTGAACTCCTGAACTCAAGCAGTCTTCTTGCGTTAGCTTCCCGGAGTGCTAAGGTTACAGGGGTAAGCCACCACACCTGGCCTAAGAATTTTTAACATGAAATGGGTATTTAAATGGCTGTAGATTTTTGTCCCCTGTGTACTTTTATATGTCTACAATCATGTGGTTTTTAAATTCTCCATCCTGGGCTCGGCGCCTGTGGCTCAACAGGCTAAGGCACCAGCCACGTACACCTGAGCTGGCGGGTTTGAATCCAGCCTGGGCCCACCAAACAACAATGACGGCTGCAACCAAAAAAAAAATGTCTGGGGCGTTGTGGTGGGTGCCTGTAGTCCCAGCTACTTGGGAGGAGGAGGCAAGAGACTCGCTTGAGCCCAGGAATTGGAGGTTGCTGTGAGCTGTGATGCCACAGCACTCTATCCAGGGTGATAGCTTGAGGCTCTGTCTCAAAAA
>CAUYRH010043783.1:0-14749 GCA_963574655.1 Perodicticus potto | reverse complement strand
CTGATTATAGCGATTAAAGATCTTGTTTTTCTTTTTTTTTTTTTTGAGACAGAGCCTCAAGCTGTCACCCTGGATAGACTGCTGTGGCATCACAGCTCACAGCAACCTCCAATTCCTGGGCTCAAGCGAGTCTCCTACCTCCGCCTCCCAAGTAGCTGGGACTACAGGCGCCCGCCACAACGCCCGGCCACTTTTTGGTTGCGCCGTCATTGTTGTTTGGCGGGCCTGGGCTGGATTCGAACCCGCCAGCTCAGGTGTACGTGGCTGGCGCCTTAGCCCGCTGAGCCACAGGCGCCGAGCCTCTTAAGTTTTCTAATTAAAAAGGATGCTGAATTTTATCTTTATTTTATGTTTTTTTCTCATTTATTGAGAAGATCATGTGGTCTTTGTTTTTGCTTCTGTTAATATGGTGAATTATGTTTATAGACTTGTGCATGTTAAACTATATTTTCTAATTAGATGAAATGTGAGCATTTCAGAACTGGCTCATGGTACAGAAAGGAAATATAAAGAATATATTTCCTTATGTGATATAATTACCATGCAATAGTGCCCCCCAAATTGCATAAGGCATACCTGGAAATTTTACATAAACCCAGAAAAGCTAGAAAAATCATAGTAAATAGTAAATATATAATAGAAAATGTATAATGAGAAAGTAGTTTCAAAGAAAAACAATTGAAGAATGAGCTTTCTTCTAAATATAAACATTTTAGCTGATATTAGTCCAAATCTAAGACTAGACCAATTTACAGTGGATATCTTTTCACATTTCAAGAAGAGAAATCAGACAACTGCAAGGATGTCAATATTATCTAGGAAAATTCTATGATCTACATTTTCTTGTGTGAAAGAGTTATCTATGTGATTGTAAATTATTGGGATAGTTTGTTGAAATTACCAAAAATCCTTATCTGGGCCCCCAAAGCCTAATTTATTAACTATTTTCAAGTATTTCCTATGTCTTTAATGTATCTTACTAATCCAACCTAGTATTTAAATATCTTTAGTTTGAGAAGCTTCTTCCCATGTGTGGGCTAAGTTTTTCTTACTACAATAAAACAACAAAACCAAGTGGAATTCATCCGCCCTTAAGTGCAAAAATAATTTAAGTGCAAAAAATGATGAAATTATACAATATTCAATACATACAAAGAGTATTTTATTATACTACATCATTGTATAATAATGAAATTATACAATATTCAACACAAAGAGTATGTTTATTATTGTACTATAGCTATATTATAGCTAGACTACTCTAGCTATTGCTGCCTTAGACACCAATAGAAAAAAATTAAAATTCATTGGTAACATTGACGTCTAATGCCTGTGTAGCTTTGCCTTTTTATGATTTCATAACTCTACTGAAGTACAATAAAGGTAATTCATGAAAAAAAGCATAAATTATAGAGTTCGTCAGACTAATATTCTATTAATGATTTTTCTTTTTCTTTAACAGCAAATATTGCCTGACAATTGCCATTAAATCACTATATTGATCTCATCTTTTATTTCCAAACAAAATGTTAGATAAAGCACCTTACCTCATTTCTCATGATCCTCCAAAGATTCAGTGTAATTCGGCCAACAATATTTATCTCACTCATTGTATCTGACCCATATTCATCTCTTTCAGCTGCAAATCTGTTCTCAATTTTGTCATCTATAGAAATGAATACAGATTGTATCAGGGCTTGCGGTAAACAAATTTTCAAGTAAATGATGCCAAAGAAAATGATAATAATAAAAATTACAGATGAAGATTAAAGGTAAATGTAATTCACAGTGTATTTTATACTGGACTTAAGAATACAGTATTTTGACTAAAAAAACTCCAATTTTTCTTTCTTACATTAAGGAAATTTTATGAAATATACCTGAAATCCCTCCCTCTTTCCCCCTGTGTGGGTGTCTCTCTCTTTCTATATATATTTAAATAATAAACTCTATTTCCTTAAATTTGGTAATTTCTGGGTTTTTTTTTTTTTTTAAGAGAGGGGTCTCACTATTGTCTAGGCTAAGGTGCAGTGGCTATCACAAGCATGATCATGGTGAACTGCAGCCTGGAACTTCTGGGCTCTAGTGATCCTCCCACTTTACCTTTCAGAGTAGACGTAGCCGCAGGTGCATGCCACTGTACCCAGCCCGGTACTATTTTTACTAATACCTAATGCTACAACATTTCTTTAGTTTTAGCAAGACAGAGTTTGTACAGTGTTAAACTGGTCATTTCTTGGGGAAAAAACTGGCAGAATTTTTAAACTAAATAATTCTCTGAAAATTTGTTGAGATCAATTAATGATGTTCATATTCAAGATGAAATTCTCTTAAATGTATATGGAAAATTAGATGAAGAGTTCCTCACGGCAAACAGAACTGTGAGTTTAGTTTCTAAGTAGATTTTACCTGGAATAGAAATTAAATGAGTTTCTCCTATATAACACTAGGCACATATAAATGTTGATGATTAGAAGCTCTACAATAATACACATATTAACTATACACTGAATGACTATTATATTCTAGGAACTTTACCAACATTATTTCTTTTATTTTAATACAACCACCTATAAAGTTAGTATAATTTCCATTTTGTATTACAGAATAATTCTACTATGAAATGTTATATCCTTGTTAGTAGAGAGGTAAAAAATGTTAAAAATTCTCTCAGATCATATACTAAGAGAATTAGTACTCTATTTTATTTTTTTGAGACAGAGTCTCACTTAGTCACCCTTGGTAAAGTCCCATGGCCTCCTAGCTTACAGCAACCTCAAACTCTTGGGCTCAAGTGATCCTCTTGCCTCAGTTTTCATTTTTTAGTTTTTAGTAGAGAGGGGGTCTCATTCTTGCTCAGGCTGGTCTTGAACTCCTGACCAGGAAAAATACACCCACCTCAGCCTCCCAGAGTGCTAGGATTACAGGCATGAGTCACTGCACCTGGTGAGAACTAGTACTCTAAATGTGGATTACCTTACTACACAAAACATGTACACCCACCCACTTAACTGTTTTTCTGTCTGTATTTTAAAGAGATAATGTTTAAAAGTTGATTTTTTCCCATTTATCATACACTTATATAGTGTTTACATCAGAACCATCCTATGAGATACATTTTATTATTATCTTTATTTTACAGACAAATATACTGAGGCAAATATAGGGTAAGCAACTTGTTTGACATAGCTACAGAGTGGCATAGTCAGTATTTGAACCCAGGTAGTCTTTCTCCAGTATTTATGTTTTTTATCACTACTATGCAGCCTTCCTAGTCATATTCTTTTTATTATACCATATTGCCTCATAAAAATAGTTTCAGCAGTGATTGTGAAAGAAGTTGAGGTTTCATTCATTTTTCTAATACAGTCAGATATCTTACCTGTTACAAGTAATTAACAAATGTACTTGAGCACTAATGATGACTCCTCTGAATATTCACAAACGTATACCATAAGAAATATTGGAGAAATTGAGATATACCACCATTCCTATTCTGCAAAGGACCCAGAAGCTACAAAAAATCCAGGCAGTAAAAACTAAACTTGCCTAAAGTACGTATTTATCTGTGCCTTTTTATTCCAGTCTTGCAAAGCTTACAATTTTTTATTTATTGTCCTTGAACCTTCTAGCTTCAACTTTTCCCTTTAAATTTACCAACACTTAAGACATTTTATTTTATTTTATTTTTATTATCTTTATTATTAAATCATAGCTGTGTACAATAGTGCAATCAAGGGGTACAATGTGCTGGTTTCATATACAATCTGAACTATTTTCATCAAAGACATTTTATTAAAGTAATAACCTATTTCCCTCTCTCTTGATTAATTTTATCAATTTTGAATTTTGTCTTTCTGCCTCCCAGATTTGCCCTAGCAGGACTTCTGAGGAAACTTTGAAACAAGTTTATTAAATATCTTGTGGTTATAAAAAAAAAAAAAAAAAAAGATCTTGTGGTTATAAAGAAAACATAATTTTAAAAAGTAAATTATAAACTCTAAGTAATTTCGGTATGAATAGTAAGTATTACTCCGCTCTTCAATTAGAATCAAATTTCAAAATTCATGCAATATTTTAGCCTCATATCAAGTAAAAACGAAGGATTAGGTAACTATTAATTAGTATTCCATAACCCATCCTGTCCTCCTTCATCAACCAAATGGATAAGAAACAGAATCAGACAAACAATAAAATTATAGTACATCAAATCAAAGAAATGTTACATAGCTTTGTTATAATTATGAAGATCATCTCAAAATAAGAAAAATATGTGTGATAAAGTGCTGGATAAAGGAAGTATAATAGAAATAGAATACATGGTGTGATTATTTAAAAGATACCTATATATATGAAAAATGACTAAACACTCATACTACTACATACCTGGCACACGAGAAATCATTTGACATAAATTAACACTTAAAGCAGCAGCCCTTTGTAAGAGGTAGCCCCAGGAGTGCATCTGAATCTCATATCCTAGCAGAATATCAGGATCATACCTAAAGAAGCAATGAAAAAATTAAAGAAGTACCGAATGTCTAAACCTTTAACCAGAAGAATTGTTGCTTCATGATAGATAGTAAAAAAATAAAAATTATATTCTATAATGGTTCTCAGATGGGGCAAGGACGATACAGTGGTACCTATAGAATTTTCACAAAGAAAGGGATAGGTGGTAAGAATACTTAATTTTTTGAAATTTTAATTTTTTTAAGTTTATTTTTAAATATTTTGAGATAGGGTCTTGCTCTTTTGTCTGGGCTAGAGTACAGTGGTATCCTGATAGCTCACTGCAACATGTAACTCCTGAGCTCCAGTGATCCTCCTACCTCATTCTCCTAAGGAGCTGGGACTACAGGTGCATGCCCCCATGCTTGGTCAATTTTTTGATTTTCTTTTGGTAGAGACAAGTTCTCGCTGTGTTGCCTATGCTGGTCTTGAACTCCTGGGATTAAGAGATCTGCCGACGTTGGTCTCCCAAAGTGCTGAGAATACTTCATGTGAAGCTACTTTTGTAAAGTGGGTATAGTTTTTACTTAGACTTTGTATTTGTTTGTTATAATTTGAGAAAGACTGATGGAAATTGGGAGGAAGAGCAAGTCATTACCAGTGAAATGGGTAATGCAAGGTGAAGTATGAGACTATGTGTAGGTATGGTATTTTGAAAAAGATCCCCCAGGTCATCTACCTTTCTAATCTATACCGTCCTTAACTTTCCCAGTTTTAATACTAGGAAAGAAAATGAAAATAGCTTTCCTTTCGCACTTAATTTTAGTAAAGACTTAGTCTTTACGTGAAATAAGGCCTAAGTAGTAACAAGCTTGTCCTCTAAACATAAGATGAAGGTGATTTAGCTTAATGGAAGAATGAAATATTAGTAGAGGTGAAATTAATGTAGGGAAGGTAAGCATCACAAATTAGGAGAAAAATTTGCTTATTGTGGTCACAGAGTTGTGCTGGTAAAATTGAACTGACAACTTGCATCCAAATCTGAAGGAGCCTCTTTGTGGTTCCTTTTAGAACCTCCATGTTATAACCACCATGGAGGAATGTGTGGTTATGGTATGCACATAGTCTAAAGGAAAGTAAAAACGAAGATTCACTTCAAAGGGAATACTTTGGGGGAAGGACAGAGAAACTGAGTATAGTCTTAAGTTTTGAGAACAAAAACAACAATAGCTTCATCAATTAAAAATTCTAAATTACTCTGATTATTACGATCTTTATAAACCAAAGGATACAATGAAATACCACCGAATTTAATAAGTTGGGTTTTACATTCATAAAATCTCTCTGAATTGTGGGACTTGCAAGCCTGTCCAGATTATATCATCAACACCCTTAGCTTCAGCCAAGGTAGATTACACTAACTTACTGATATATTCTTTCATGGCTATTCTGTAAATCTATGGTAAAACAGTGCATCATGAGTAAGTTACAAGATCTTCTTTTAGAATTGAAATGCTAATATTTTATCATACTTCCATAGCTACTTTCTTAAAGCGAGTATTAAAAGCCTTCAGTTTTTATTTAGTCAATAAAAATTAGACTATCACAAGAGTATTTTCTGATTTTTAATCCTGGAGCATTTAAATGGCGTGGCTGATGTCAAAAGAACTAAATTCAAACTTCTCTGATAGCACCCTTTTTATTTTTCTTATTCTCTAAAGGCCCTCTGAAAACATATTCTATAATATAAATTTTAATACCTGGTGATCTGCTCATGTCTATTGTTATACTATAGATCTGAAGAGCAGCCTTCAAACTTGTTAGAGAATAAGTTAACAGACATATTATCCATGTATTTTTCTCTATACAAATAGAGTTACAATTTCTAAGAAAATGGATTAATTTAATAAGCAGTTATTAAGAGGCTTGACGGACCTCTTCGCCAACCTAGAATAAAGTGTCTTCTTGGGAGAGAGTGAGACAGAACTGGTAATTCTGGAACAAAGAGCGATTATCGTGGTGTGAGCATGGAAAAGCAAGAGAAACCAAAGCAATGAGCAACAATGACGTGGATATCCAGAAAGGAAGTCCAGAAAGATCTCAGGGTACCCAAAGAAACAGAAGTATCTCGACAACCTTATTGTTACTTACTCTTCCAATATACGTAACACTCAAAACCTTACCACATCTTTGTTGATACCAACTTCATCTCTCCCAATAAAGATAAACTCTTTTTTCTTTGAGAGAAGAGTCTCACTATGTTGCCCTCAGTAGAGTGCGGTAGCGTCACAGCTCACAGCAACCTCAAACTCTTAGGCTTAAGCAATTCTCTTGCCTCAGCCTCCCAAGTAGCTGGGACTACAGCGCCCGCCACAACGCCCAGCTATTTTGTTGTTGTTGTTGTAGTTGTCATTGTTAATTTTAGTTGGCCCGGGATGGGTTCGAACCTGACAGCCTTGGCGTATGTGGCTGGTGCTACAGGCACCGCCAAGGTAAACTCTTTCTAGAGCAGTCAAAGATGAACTATCTACTTTTCCAGTACATATCCAGTACATAGAAACTGGGACAGAAGTATCAAGTGGCTCTAAGGATCATCAGTAATCAGAGAACTGAAAGATTCCAATATATACACAGACAAACCTGCTTGAGAGCTTAGAGTGTTTCAAAACAGGCATTAAAATGTGGGCATAGGCTTGGCGCCTGTGGCTCAACGGGCTAAGGCGTCAGCCCCCCCTACACCTGAGCTGGTAGGTTCGAATCCAGCCCGGGCCTGCCAAACAACGACGGCTGCAACCAAAAGATGGCTGGGTGTTGTGGCGGGCACCTGTAGTCCCAGCTACTTGGGAGGTGGAGGCAAGAGACTCGCTTGAGCCCAGGAATTGGAGGTTGCTGTGAGCTGTGATGCCAAAGCACTCTACCCAGGGTGACAGCTTGAGGCTCTGTCTCAAAAAAAAAAAAAATAAATAAATAAATAAAATGTGGGCATAGTTATTCTGACATGAAGAGAAGAATTTGGAAGATTTCTGGAGCTCTTATCACATACATTTATAAATACAGTTACAACAAGAAGAGGATTCCAGATAATTACAGGGCTCTACTGCTATTACTTATTTCTTTATTGTTGGGTGAGTAATATGACAATCTTTTAACAAGATTTGAGGAAGGCACATTTCAGACACGAATGTAAAAGCCCAATCTGATGATTTATGAACTATGAAAGGATCTGTTATAGCTCTTAGAAAGACAATTCCTCTAATTTCTTCATCTGAATCTTCTTCTTTCAATCAACATCTTATTCCTGCAAGAATTCCAGGCAGCTATTGTTGTGGTGTGGAAACTGACTGATTGACTAAGTATACTCATTTTTTGATAATTTTTAGAAAATAATTTTGTCTCAATAAAAAAGTGTCTTATGTTTAGGTGTATAAACTGGTACTGCTCAGAAAAGACTGCTGGGGAAAAAAAAGCCCAACATAAAAGTTTACTCTGTGCTGCTCTTAACAGATTTATGCCATAGATTTTGTTCCTTTAGAAGAACTGTATAGTTGCTTCAATATTTTTCAGATATATTACATATATTTATTTTTTGATCTGGAGGCCATTTAGTCTTAAGAGACTCTTAAAACAGATAGAACATCTAGGTGTTTCAAATTCAAAAGCTGCAGGATTCCATTTTTCTTCGTTGAAAATATTTTGTGACAATAAGGTCTCGATAATTTATTCTTCAATTTCATGTGAGTTTTATTCATTCCATCAGGGTTCTCAAAGTTACAGAAAGAACAAGGGTGGGTAGATAGGATTAGTGGATAACAAAAAACAAACAAACAAATAACAACAACAAGAAAAAAACACCCCATAACAACAAACAAACTTTTCTCCATGACTGTGAGGATGTTTATTTCAGAAGACTTGAATAAGCAGTCACATATAAACAATAGGTGTTGTGATATTGGTAAAGATTGCTTTGATATGATGTTTTCTTTATTCTCTTAGATATTTTGTTAAAGTGAAAATTATCTTTCTGTTGTTTAAACATTTTATATTATTAAAATGAAGACTACTTTGATGTTACTTCCTATCAGATAAATTTAAAATTTTCCAGGTTTGCTTCCTTATATTTCATTATAAAAATTATTAAAATAGTGGGTGGTGCCTGTGGCTCAGTCAGTAGGGCGCCAGCCCCATAAACCTGAGGGTGCGGATTCAAACCCAGCCCCAGCCGAACTGCAACAAAATATAGCTGGGCGTTGTGGCGGGCACCTGTGGTCCCAGCTACTCAGGAGGCTGAAGCAGGAGAATCGCCTAAGCCCAGGAGTTGGAGATTGCTGTGAGCTGTGTGACGCCACAACACTCTACTGAGGGCGATAAAGTGAGACTCTGTCTCTACCAAAAAAAAAAAAAAAATTATTAAAATTGTAACTGAGAACAGAAATAAGAGTCCACTCTCACTGTTCTCCAGATTGCTGGCCGTCTTATAATAAAGCTTATTGGACCTAAAAAGAAAAAACAAAACAAAAAAAACAAAACAGAACTGTGGATAACATGGAAGTAGGAGAAACAGGAAAATAGTTTTATTTGTTTAGGCAGAAAAAGCTACTTCATAATTAATGTTTTAAATAACCCACCAGCATCTATTCACATGAAAGATCAGGGTACTCTAACTAGGGAGTAGCAATGGGCATGGAGGGGGAAGGAATGATCTTGAAAAATAATTTTAGGTTAAATGGATAAGATGTTATGTACCTGTAACAGGATAATAGATAGGTAAGAGGAAAAGGGAAGAATCATATTTAAATTAGGGGGACTGGGTAAAATGTAAACTAATAGTCCAAGGAAATACAGAAAAGAGAAAAATGATTATGACAACAAGATGATGAATTTAGTTTTACTTAACATCATTTTACATTACTTTTTCTGTTTGCAACCTGAAGAAGTAAATATTAAGAAGAATACAAAAATAAAGATAATAAAACTCTTTCTCTCTCTCTTTTTTTTAAAGACAGAGTCTCACCCAAGGCTAGATTGCTGGGGGGTCAGCCTAGCTCACAGCAACCTTGTACTCCTGGGTTCAAGTGATCCTTCTGCCTCAGCCTTCTGAGTTGCTGGGACTATAGGTACCCACCACAACACTTAGCTAATTTTTCTGTTTTAGTAGGGAAGGGATCTCCCTCTTGTTCAGTCTGGTCTTGAACTCCTGAGTTCAAGGGATCCACCTGCCTTGGATTATAGGTGGGAGCCACAACACCTAACCACAATAAAACTTTTAAGAAGTTGCATTTATATTTTATTTGTATTTATATTTAGCTCCTAGCACTACAGTTAATATTTAAGTGCTAACTATATACAAGGCATCAAGCTAAGGGTATTACCTGCATAATCTGTCCATTTTACAAATGAGGAAATAAAAGCTTAGAGAGATAAGCAACTTGCTCAAGACCAAAAAAAATGCAGGGCTGACTTACTCCAAAGCCTGTGTTGAGTGAGTACTCAAAGAATGAAAAAATCTTTTTGGAGGTTTCTTGGACTTATCCATGGATCGTGACAAAAGTTTTGAGTTACACAAAAATTAAGAAACATAAAATTTGTGAGGACAGAAGCAAATGAAGCCTTCCCAGCAACACCAATATGCCAAGCAAACTGAAACTTGCACAGGTGAAATGCTGTCTACTGCATTTCGTAGAAGTGACATAATGGACCATTACATAGTCTGTCTCAAAACTTTTGTAGTGACCCATATATATCTAAAGGACACTACAGAATTGAAATGCTGATATGCAGACATTTTAATTCTTTTTATAACAGTTCTGTTTACTTTACCCTATCTTCCTTAATGATGATTTATTTGATGGGCATTTAAGAAAGTTACTATATTGGCAAATGACTGACAAAATTCTCAATCAGCAGGCGATCTTACTGAAAATATACCTAAAAAGGAGAAGACAAAAGTACAGATTCCAGGGGCATTATTAGACATGTGCTGATACAAAAACTGGTATTGACTCAAACTCTTACATATTCCTTTTGGTAAGCTGCTTGTAGAGATAAAAGTGTGGGTACTAAAAGCATCCGATAAGACTCAAATTGGATGGCATATCTATCCAGTTACCAGTTGTATAAATAGTAAAAATACTTTCCTCTTTCTCTATAGAATAATGGGTTGTAGCATAACATTTCTGATACTTTGTTATTTTTGTTTTGTATAAAATACATCTTCTGGTTTTCTAATTTTCAAAATGTGTTTGTGTTAACCTATCTGGCATTCAATACAATGAGTCTGTAGAACATCATTTCGTTCTTCAATGAAGATTAATGGTTCAGTTTTTACAGGACAGAGTTTGACTATATAGGCAGAACACGAAGGGAAGAATGTTAACAACATGCTCAAGGAGAGCTTTTACCTGTACATCAGGATCCGAAGAGTATATGCTAGCCTGTTTTAACCATTTAAATACCTAAACCTAGCAATCGGTAGATAAGTTCGTATGAAGTGAAGCAATTAATAAGGTCCTTTGTTACTAAAGTTACACTCTTAGAAAAATATAAATGACCCATTTAATTTATTTTTAAATTCAAGTATTTTTGTTTAAAAAAAATCCTTTCCATAAATGTTGGCAATAGTCTGCTATCAACTTCAAGATCAACACCAACTGATCAAAAGAGAATTTTAAGGAACTGTGTACACAAGAGTTATGTACCAGATAGTGGTAAATTTCTGAACAGATTATATCCCAAAGCTTTTTGGAAATATTAGCTTGTGTAGAATGCAAAAAGCATTTTAAAAAAAGGTACTGAAATCATGGCTGGCTGCCAAGATAGAAACCCATTTAATGAATAATATGATTTGACTTTAGTATAATTTTCCATTATTTTAGTACCACAGAAAAACCACCCTAAAATCCAACTGGGAAGCTAGCAGCTAAACAAATATTTCTCTCCCACTGGACCCTGAATCTTCAGAATAGAATATATCCTGTGTTTCTTATCTCCCATTTGATGGAAATGGTTTAAGCGCAAAATCTTTCCAGGGGGGTAACTCTTTACTTACAAGGGCCACAGGAAGGGATTCCCTCTTCACTCTTACTATCTGTAATAGCATGAAAAGACTAAAAAAAATTAGGCAAAGTCAGAAAATATATAATAATACCTCTTTATTATATTTGCAATTTCTTGAAAAAGTGCCTTCTCATCAGCAGCATAGGTAACTTCTAGTCCTGTAATTCCAGATCTAATTAGTAATGGGGTCTGATATCTGATGTCTAAAAAATAAACAAAATGTTGTTGTTTAATATATGTAACAATATATGACATAATACTATATAATATTAAAAATCCTTTATTTTTAAGTGAAATTGTACTACTAAAATATTTCTAAGTAAGAAAGCATTTTACAAAGTAAAAGCAAACTTAACTCAATTTCCCAAAAAATTTCTTAAAAGATTTTATAGTTTGATATACGACTAAAAATTCAAATTGCACTTTTTCAGTTATTCTCCTGAAAAGTTTGCATTCACAAAATTAGTAAGATAACAATATGTCAGCAATGAAGGACTTTTATTACTTTGTTTCTGTCTTTATTCTTCCTAATAGGAAGAGCTTTGCTTCATAGACAATATTTTAATCAATGTTATGTCAAAAATGTTTAACAATTACTTCTCTAGGAAAAAGAAAAAAAGAAAGCCCTAATTTCTAGTGGTTGCCTATTTTACCAACTAGTTCAAAAAACTGTTGAAATTCAGTAATTGTTTTGTGAGCTGTGTTGTTGTTTTGTGGTATGGGCAACTCAAATCAAGCCCATGGTTAAACAGATTGAACTGCAAATTCTTATACAGTTTTATTTTGTGCTGAGTTCCTCCTCAGTAAATTATGTTCACTTGTAATGGCTATCATTTAAAGTTGTAGAAGGATATGATGTTTTGTAAATTGCCTTACATGGTATACTATATAAAGAACCTCTGATCCAAAAATAATATGCATTTAGAAAGAAATATAAACAAAGTGAGAATATATCTTAACTCACATCAATCATTAACTTAGTCACAGTAGTAATTTCCTAAAGAGAAACCCTATATTAGTAGCAAAATACTTGTATAAGCATAAATAAGGAGGTGTTTATTCAGTCTAGAGCTATATAATTATTTGGATTACTTGTGAATAATTAATATTTTATAAAATAAACTTAGAGCAAATGATATATGCTAATTCAAACTTTCATTAAGATCTTTATATTGTATTGTTTCTGACATTTTTAAAAACAACAGAGACAGGGTCTTGCTGTGTTGCCTAGGCTGAAGTGCAGTGACTATTCACAGGCATGATTATTGTGCAACAGCCCTGAACTCTCAGGCTCAAGTGATCCCTTTGCCTCAGCCTCCAAGTAGGTAGGACGATAGGCATGTGCCACCACACCTGGCTGCTACTAACTTCTGACAATAATGCAAGAAAGAATAGTGAATCTAGGATACAGTTGTATACAACCTCCTACTCTCATCTTTGTAGACATTTTAGAAAGGAATTCTTATGCTTGTTTGGATTAGATCTCCAGCACGGAGATTCTCCCGTTAAAAGGTTAATTCTAGGGTAGACAAGTATATCATTAATAAAAATGAACAATACCTTGACTGAAAACTGTCTTTTCTTTATCAATTACTATTACACCTGTGAGTTCTGTTTTTTCTGTATCTGGTAGTGGAGTGTCAGATGAGATGCAGTAGAACAGAGCACAGATTGGGTCAAATTCAGGATCTGGTTCTAAGTCTCGTCTAGTTCGAGCATGTAATTCCACACTGATTAGTGTAAGATTTTGTATCTATAAAAGGAAATAAAAATTATGCTTTAAAAAAAATTTAAGATACACTCAAAGCAGTATGTTTCACTAAGATTCTAAAAAAAATCTTGGTGTGAAATTACAGAAAATATGGCTATAGAGGACAAGGTCACAATTTAACACTCCATAGATTAAAACTAGAGTCTTATTCTATGATTAGATTAAACTAATACATGTTTTTATTCCATGAACTCTGCTTATGCTTTAATTTCTCAATAATAATACTTAAAACTATTTCTCTAAAATATATGCAGTACCTTTCAATTCTCTCAATTCCAGTATAACAAACAGGATGACTAGTCTAAGTGGTTGTACCCTGAAATCTAAGTCTGTTACTTTTCACTTTCTCTTTTTTCTTTTAAGGCAGTTTCACTCAGTCACCCAGGCTGGAGTGCAGTGGCATCATCACAGCTTACTGCAACCTCAAACTCCTGGGCTCAAGAGATCCTCTTCTGAGCCTTCTGAGTAGCTGGGTCTACAGGGGCACATCACCATACCCAGCTAATTTTTCTATTTTTTTTTTTGCTCTTCATCAGGCTGGTCTCAAACTCCTGGCATCAAGCAATCTTACTACCTTGGCATCCCAAAGTGCTAGGATTACAAGGCATGAGCCACCATGCCTGGCCACTTTTTACTCTTCATGCCTTTTATGCCTGTAGTCTAAGAGTTTTTTTTTTTAGTTTAAAAGTTCCGAGCTATTAATTTGCTACTACATGAGGGCTATTTAAAATTAGACTTCTGTTTACAATAGGCAGATTCTTAATTATGGTTTTTCCCGGGGTTGGGGGTAACCTCTTATAGTATCAGCTACGCAATAGCCAGATTTTTACCCATGCACATTTTCTCTTTGACATATAATGCAAAAAAATTAATATTTGCTTTTCACACTTATTTACCTATGCTAATAAAACATTTTTTTACTTGATATCTTAAGATATAGGAAAAAGTTAAAAAACAAAAAATTTGGATTTTTTATTTATTTTGCATGTAAACTGTTGAAGAAATGTAAATGTAAGGGTCTTATTAGTGATGGGAATAGTTATAGTAAATCTCTTTGGTGGAATACATGTGTATCTATCAAAATTAAAAATAGACATATACTTTGATTAAGCAATTCTACTCTTGAGACTATATCCTACAGATATACTCAACCATGTAGCCAAAATATATGCACAAGGATATTCTTGTAAGATCTAACAGCAAAGACTGGGAAAAAACCAAAATGTTTATCTATTGGGGACTAGTTTTATAAATTATGTGGTATCTATAAAGGCTATAAACAGTGTAACTTTGTAACTCTAACTTTTTAAATTTTCTTTTCTTTTTTTTTTGTTGAGACAGAGCCTCAAGCTATCACCCTGGATAGAGTGCAGTGGCATCACAGCTCACAGCAACCTCCAATTCCTGGGCTCAAGCGAGTCTCTTGCCTCCGCCTCCTAGGTAGCTGGGACTACAGGCGCCCGCCACAACGCC